>NW_019295132.1:2972-21428 GCF_000500325.1 Leptinotarsa decemlineata
ATTTCAACTCGACTAAATGTCTGCTTAAGTAGTTTGTTTAAAAGTTTGCAAGGATATGAATTTTCGGGAAAAATACCTTTTGATTCTTCAATAAATTCGTCTTCAGAAAGTGGATGTGTTAGATTGATCACCCTGTTCTTCATGGTTAGGACTACGTTTATTTTCATCTTCGTTGAATGGTAAGAATGATAGTTCAGTAACCTGTTACTGGCACATGGTTTCCTATACCATTTTGTACGTAGGACATTATCTGGATCTCTGTATACATCTAGGAATGGTAAACTGTCGTTAACTTCTTCCTCAGCTGTGAATTGTAAATGTTCGTTGAAACTGTTGAAAGTTGTTAAGGCTTCCTCAGTTCTCCCACGAGGAACAGATAGCATCAAATCGTCCACGTATCGTTCAATGAAAGGAATATTAAAAGGGATTCTATCTTTTACATTCATAATTAGGTCGTCTAAAACAAAATTTTCCCATTTTTCATTTTAGTAAATTTTGTGGACAGGTTACTGAATTACCATTCTTACCATCCAACGAAGATGAAAATAAACTTAGTCATCACCATGAAAAACAGGGTGATCAATTTAACACATCCACTTTTTAAAGACCCCCACCCAAATATTACAGAACTGCAGAAAATAACATAAACGAAGACCTATAGGCGTAAAAAGATATTCTGACTCCCACTGCTTGAAAATTAATCCAAGTAAATCCCAAGTTTTGTTCATTGGCACCTCAAGCGCACTTTCGTATTTAGAACAAACAAATATGCAAATAAAATGATCAAATGATATAATAAATCCAGTGAACGTAGTCAAAAATTTTGGGCGTTTATTTGGATAGCTTCCTAAATTTCTCCAAACACATTTCCCAAAAACAGAAAATCACTTTTATGAGACTGAAACACTTCTATAACTATAAAAATGTTATCGGCCCCAATATATATAAACTTTGTAACACTTTAATACTCAGCTTATTCGCCTATGCCGATGTAGTATCAGCGATGATACATTATGTTGCTGCATCTACAGCCAAGCAAATTCAACACGTTCAAAACTCCTGTATGCGTTACTCCTCCAATATATCATCTCGAGAACACATTCTCCGTACCTAAATAGCCATTCTGAGCTCAATATGGAGAAACGACGAGAACTCCATTTCACACTTTAATTCAGAAAATTGTAAATCAAAACGAGCCAATCTACCTCGCAAAAAAGCTCAAGCTAAACAGTCATGCACACAGAACTAGACATCATAATACAAATTTTATCTTTCCAATTCACACGACCGCTTCTTGTCATAATATAAATCTTTCACTTGTGTAGGCGTAAAACCTTGGAATGATTTATCTATTGAAATAAAAAAATGAAATATCACAAATTTAAAAAAAAATCAAACTCAAACGACTGAATGAACAAAGACTCTTCAGATGAACTCTTTTCAAAGCAAAACTGCAGTAGAAAAACTGATAATACGGTTTTCTATATATACATGTACTGTCTAGTGATCAAAAATATTTCAAAGAGCAANAATATCATTCAGTAGCTCCCTCAAACTCTACCTGACTGAAAAATGTTTCTAGTCGTTGGAAGAATATTTGAATGGCTAGTTGAATCATATGTGTATATAAGTGTATGTGTGTATATGTATTTTCATGTTGACTTTTATATACCTATCTTTATTCATAAATGACTGTACTCTCTTTTAGTGCTCTTGCATTATATACTAACCATTCCTATACATTTCATATGTCTTGGGGGAAAATAATTATTATTATCATTTTTTTTTTCACTATAGTGGGCGCTGGTCAGGACCTATCCCCCGAAGCCCCGATACATTCGGGAGGGCGCGCCAGCATTATCAACCAATGACCACTCCCCACACCGTGTCATAAGTGATCATTGGGTCCGAGAAGCATGTGCCCTGAGCAAGCGCAGTGAACCAAGAACGACAGCCTTCTGAATGTGTGCGGCTAAGATTTCTGCCTTAGTGCGGCAAGCCGGTATGATTTTAAGATTCAAGTGTAGAGAGGGCATCATTCCACTCCATTCCACTGACGATATTTGTCTCGCTGAAAACTCCGCGACAAATAACGTTTTGCTCTGGTGGTCGAGAAGGACTGCATCAGGCTTAGTAGCTTGTATGAGCCTGAGGGTGAGGAACGGATAGTTTCAATAAATTCGCCCCTTCTCGTTCCCCACAACGGATTCAATATCTCCCGGAGCGTATGTTATGTTACGCTGAATAGCACGTGCACAATCACCACCAAATATAATTTTTGATCGTATTCTCCATGATCATGATAAATGAGTCACGAAATTCACCTTGTGGAACTTTCGTATTTGACCTTACGAACCGCCTTCACTTTGGACCATATTGTTTCCACGTGATTCAACATTGGTGAGTGAGAAGCTAACCAACCGCAGTAGTGTTGCTGGTATCCTGTCATGAACTACTTTACGGCGGTTGTGACAAGGAACATTGTCGACAACAACTACTAGATTCTCCAGCCCATTATCCGAGTCTTGCCATCTTTGCATAATGGTTTCATGACTGAATGATCTTTTGTTTTGCTCCAGAGCTAACAAACCTGCTGCCAAAATTGCACGAATTGGATGTACATTCGGAACTTTGCTTGCTGTTTCCAGCTTTAGAACGTCTTTCCTTATGCCTACAGGATAGATTAAAGTTAGTCTAATCCAGCCAATCCATTTGTTTTTCTTTTTGTATGGGTTGGTTTGAGGTTAGAACATACTTGGCTCGTCTTGCCTAATTTGCAATTGCATTCATCGTTGCAGGTTCATAACGGACTCTATCCTCAAGGAATTTTTCAATAGTTTGAACAAAAACAGTTTCTTGAAAAGTTCTCGTTTTAGTTTAAGNTTTGTCTAAGCAGTTCTCAGTAGCACTACCAAACAAATAAAATCGGAATGTTGATATTCAAGAGCTATATTGTATGTTTTGATTATTTTATCCGTATCACGGTTAGGTTTACAAATAGACGTCAGATAAATATTCTTCTTGTTTTGTTCAGCGACATAATTTATTTTCAAATAGCAATGTTATTAAATCAGGGAATTCATTTTACGGTGTAGGGTACGGTCAAGTTACCAGTTAGGCACGAAGAGAGATATCTATTGTTATGTTATTTTTAGAATCGGAGGACTTTGTTCAAATGTCTATTTTATTAGGTGACAGAAGAGTTTGAACTTTGAACTGATACCCATTCAATGTAGATAGAATGAAATTGGGAACGGTCTTTTTTGTCACTGTTACGATCTTCGTTCGGATTTGAAGGCCGTCGTGGTTTGGAACTGTATTCTAACGTTTCGCCAGCACGAGTGGCTGGCTTTTTCAGGGGTCTATTCATCCTGTTGGTTCACCGATGACTAGTGATTTCTAGTTCGTAGGCTGTATTTATGTTGATACAGGTAGCTTGCCTTTCTCGTTGGTGCGTTGTTATTGGCCGAAGTGTTATTATCTGTTACATTGCGTTGCACTGCTGCCACCTTAGCATCTTTCAGTATGGGATTCCAAATCCGGTTAAGCGTTAACGCTTCCTCTTTTCTGCTGTTGCTGTGCCAACAGTTACACTGAAAGTCTTGGCTTCGAAACCAATTCATCGGTCTTTTTTGTGCTTGGCTTTCTATGAGAGAGCAACTAGTGGTGACAAAAAATTATTGATTTCCGTTAGTCATCCATATACGCGGATTTCAACTTTTAAGTTTTGCCAAGCAAAAACCAAGAAACAACGAAACAATCAAGTTACGATAACGTTTTAGAAGAGTGAACTATATCATAGATAAAAGCTTTTAAAAAAATATATAAAACCAAAATCGATTGTTATAAGTACCACCAATTGTGAGATTTGGGGAAAACATTGAGGAAGTGTTCGGTCATCCGCAACAGAGAAGAAGGAGTAATAGATCACTAGTCATTCATTTGTTTCATATTTTTGATGGTTTCAGAAAATAGGAATTCCATCCGTGTTTGTAAGGTTTGATGCATTAAACTCTTGGGTGAGAATTTGACTTTCTTAAAGATTCCTATAGAGGCTATCATGATACAAGAACCCGTTCTTTAACCACCGACAATCTGATTCCATCGTTCAAGAATCTGCCTTATTATATAAAAAAAATTTCATTAAATTTCTACATTGAACCGTTACCCTTGTTTTATTGGTAGTCTAAAAATGTATCAGATCCCTGTGTAGCAATATTGGTCTACAGTAACGTGTGTTGAAAAGGGTACCCTATTTCTATAAACATCTGTAGATGGCGCCCAATGAAGGACTTGGTTTTGGTAACCCTTTTCAGCACCCAGTATTGAGCCTCTATAAGGATCAAGATACGACCCACGCTCTTGCCTCCGCAGAATCCACAGTTAGTCGTGGCACTAGTACCGTTATCTTACTCTGAATTCATAAAAAAGTGAGGTAACGTCACAGGTTGACATGGGTGGTCAGTTCCATTCAGTCAATCAACAGCTGTGCGAACCGGTGGTTCGAACCTCAAGGCCGGGCGATCGATTTTTCACTTCCTATCGTCCAACCCGTGTTAGGAATCACACGGTAAAATGTAAGACCTCGTTATTCCTTAGCTCGCACAAGTTTCGGCTTTTGAGAGTGGTCGTTCGTAAAGGGGCAACAGCTGGTTAACGGAAAACAGAACTGAGCAGATTTCCGAAGAAAATCTATGATGAAACTAACCATATTTGAGAAATAATATTTATTTCGATCTGATACTTTTCAATTGGATAATGAGTGAGTGAGCGAGATAGTGGTGACGTAATTTTTAGTTTATTCATACTCTAAGTTTTCATCACAAACTGTACGTGAATGTGATTCAGGTTATGTTCCGTACATATAACGTCGAATATTTGGATTTATCGCCCCAAAAGTAATGTATTGGGTTTATTGAAAATACTTTCCCAAAACCAGATTATTATGACTCATTCACGCTCAGTCATAATAGTCTCCTGAGAACGCTGACTTGGTTAGCGAAACGCGCGTCGAGAGACCGTAATTTTTGTTCTGGTGTTGGGAAAGTGTTTTCAATAGATTCATTTTACGCCGGAGTTTCCAGTACGAACTATCAAACGTATTGGATTGTTTCAAAAGATTGGTCCATTTCGATGTCATGTGTTACTGTAGTTCCGTATCTCAATAAATATCCATTCTACTTTGTCGTGGCATATACTGAGCGATAGAGAATCTTTTACCTTGTTCATTTATTTTTGAGTTTTCATTTTTTGCCACTGTTACTGAAATCCCTTTTCGAAGTTGGTTTGCGAAATTTTCTTCCTGAGATTTTAGCCTCGAAGATGAGCTCCGAAGTGGTCGACTTACAGTAATACAGGACATGGAACTGAGGACCCTGGTGGAAACCGACCCATCACAAACGGTGCGTAGGATGACGGAAAAACTGGACGCCAGCTCCCATGCGGTTTTTCATGGTTTAAAACATACTGGAAAAATCATAAAGCTCAAAAAGTGGGTGCCTAAAGATTTGATCGATCGACAAAAATTGTCACATTTCAGAATCTGTTCTTCTTTGCTTTTGCGCAACCAAAACGATCTTTTTTTGGGTTGAATCCTTACGTGTGCTGAAAAGTAGATACTCTACGACAACAGGAAACATTCAGGAAAATGATTAGATAACGATTAACCACTCATGCATTTCCATGGTGGTGGTCAGCGGCTTGTGGGATTCACTGTAACTTTCTGCAACCGAGCCAAACCATCACAGCAGAGTCATATTATGAGAAAATCAACGAAATAATCGAATATTGCTTCAGCAGTAGCCGGCACTGGTCAACAGAAGACTTCCGATCCTGCTTCACGACAACACCCGTCCGCACGTTTCACAAAACACCGTCCAAAAATTGAACGCATTGAGCCTCGAATTTCTGCCTCGCTCACCATACACCCCAGACCTCACGCTAACCGACTACTATTTTTGCAAGCACTTCAATAAGTCACTCGCCGGTAGAACTTTCGCCAACTACAACCAGGCAAAACCATCGAATTTCGACCACAACATTTTTATGCTGACGGAATCAATCGTCTAGTGTTACGTTGGCAAAAGTGCACTGATCAAATATTCTAATTGAATTGAATAAGTATTCACTGAGGTATAACAGTTCAAAATAGACTCATAAAAACGGAGGAAACTTGTGAAACAGCCTGATGTTAAGGGAACATTATGCTGTACATCATACAGAATACAGAAAAAAATGTTTAACGGGATGTAATCTCCTAAAAGTATGACATCTAATGAACTTTTGAACGTAGCAACAACCCACCGGACGATGTGCCCCGATGTAATTTGTGAAAGTAGGAGAGTTATTTTCGTGTCCCTCCACCCCTCAAAATATTGCCTGTGCGATGCTCTCAACGAGATCGTTAATAAAACGAGATACGTGGCTCTAGGCTTCGAGAAATGATATTGGAGTCAATGTGCGAGGATTCGGATTGCTCCCGGTGTTACATCGACAAATTAAATTGTTATATAACATGTCTCCTAGATGGAATGTTCGTGGTACTGCACTAATTGGCAATGTCGGATCTGCATTACAAAACTATGAACACCGTATCTGAATTCTTGGAAAGGATATATGATACATCCTTTCGAATTAATAATTCTATTTATCATCAGTGTTATCACATTTCACATATACATTTCAATTCAAATCATCATGTTGTAAAATACGAAACAGTGAATAAGTAAATAAACTGCGATATCTACGTTATTTTGGATAAGCTTTAAGTCCAATTCTACACATGTAAGTCGATTGAATATACAGGGTGTCCCTGGACTTCCTCTCTTCCTCTCGGGAATGTATAGATGGGGTCAAAATATCACCAGTACTTCATATAACTTTTTTTCCTAAAATCCTTCGTTACCAAGTAACGGGCCCTCGAAGTTACAAAATGAAAAATGTTTTTCTTTGATAACTTTTCAAGTACATTAATTATTTGAAGAAATATAAGAAGAAATATAGGAATACAAATATGCTTGATAGATCAGTTTTAGTGCCAGAAATGACAGCAGTATCTCCATCAATTCATTCATTTGATAATTATATTATTGGGAAAGAAAGTTTTTGGCTTTCTACTACTCCATCTCGATGCCGAAAAATGTGGAAATCTTTCAAATGAAGAAAGGAAGAAAGACGTTACTGTATACACAGATACGTAGCCCTCCCGAAACATCCACTTTCATATAAACATCGAATTACGCGAAAGAAAAATTCTTTTGGAACGAATACTTTTAAATGAACAATTGTACCAGTTTGTATTCCAAACATTCGTTATGTATCAAGATGGAGTAGTAGAAAGCCAAAAACTTCCTATCCTGAAAATTAGTCACTCCTAAAAAAATAACCCTTTCAAATCGAATAATTATATTGCTTGTACAAGAAAAGTACTTCAATAATACACTCAGGTTTTTTCATTATCATTTTGAATTCGATTCCAATCGGCTCAAACATTTTTGAATTCCCTTGCTGATATTCCCTTTTGAACTCTTCACTAATTTTATTTTCATATCATTCATTTCTGAACTCTTTTTAATATTTTCCATTTCATTCATTTCTAATCACTATTTAATACTGCAAAATGTAATTTTATCAACTCACACACAAGGTTGCTTGAATAGTTGCAAATCTGAACCTTGTGGAGTTTTTACTTTCTCCAAATATATAAGTTGAAACTCACAGAATTATTTAGAACTTTGAAAGGTGTACAGAATATAATTTTCACATTTCTTCAGTAATTTAGAATATTACTAAAACAATTGAGGATGATGAAGGTCAGTAATCTACTGTTAAGCTCCAAATTTTTTCATTTGAAATATTCCACAAATCAACCTACAAAAGTAACCTCATTTTCGAACCCCGAAACCCTAAAAATATCATTACCCAAACATACACTGGGAACAATTCCATTTGGGTCAGATGAACTTGACGGAAAATCAATTCCCAATTCCCAGTCCGAGTATTCGAAGCTTGACGCTGAAACAGGCCATGACCCTCGATAATAATATATTACTTGGAGAAGCATCTATTTCAATTACAGCTATGGGAAAATGGGTTGTTTCTGATGGACCGTTTCCGGTAGTGAGGTTATTATCTTTGTTGAACGAAGACACAGCACTATGTCTTGCGGAAGGCCATTGAGTCAGTCTGAACTTTTTCAACACAATAATTGATTTTGAAATAGTTTACTTGCATTCCTACAAATACATGTGAAGAATTCTTCCACTGAATAATTTAAGATACAGTTGAACTTTTGTTTGGAAGTGGTTGACAATGTTTCATAGTGGATTTTATTAGTTCACACTTCCATTGTCTAATATGATTTTAATATTATTTCAAATCTATCGATTTCAGTACTAATAGCGCTGTCGTCAAAGCGAGAACGGAGCTACAAGCTGCTAATAACTTCAACTCATTTTTTGTTAAGAGCATTGAATATATCTCCAATTCTATTGTAAGTGTAAAACAATGCTCTCCTCAAAATCTAAATAATATAGAAACGAGATTTGTTGAATTCGAAAAGATTGATATAAGTAAGCTGAAGTCAATTATTTTTTCTCTCAAAAATAAAGGCAATGCGGATGAAGTAATGTCTGCTACATTTTTGAAATCAACATTTTTCACACTTGGATTTCATACCCTAAACTTAATACAAACATCAATTTCGTCCGGTAAATTTCCAAATACGTTGAAAAAAAGTACAGTTATTCGCATCCCAGAAATAAATAATGCAGTTGAAATGTCAGAGCAATAAATATTTTGCCGGTTATTGAGAAAGTTTTGGGAATTGTTGTACATGAACAAATTACTAGGTACTTCACTGAAAATAACCTGTTTATAGGAAATCAATCCGGATTTAGAAAACACCCCTGGTGTGAAACTGCCCTTCAATAATTNCTTCATGGTAGCTGGCAATCATATTTTACAGGTATGCAGGTACATGTCTTCTTTTGATTTCGTTCAAAATCCCCTCCTTTGGCGCGGAGTTGAAAGCGTTTTGTACATCCAACGTTATGTTGATGAGAATAATAGAAGTGGTTGTTCATAGCTGTATCTGAATAGGTTGGTTTGAGGTAAATTGCGAAATCATGTTTGTTGATATTTTTTTACTGTTAGGTTTGAAAATTGGTTTTCAGTTCTTTAATAAAATTTTATGTTTTTTTTAATGGAGTGGATGTAGTTGCTAAAAAGCTATAAAATCGTTCAACACAGCTATACTGATAAATACATTTTTGTGAAATCAGATGTTGAATAGTTTGCTGGGCCCTAGAGCATTACCCATTATGAGGTCTCTTTCGTTGTTATATATGGTGCTATTCATAATAATGTTGGTCAAGAAATTTCCACAATAGTGAAAGGATATACTCGAAATCATG
The DNA here is from genome assembly GCF_000500325.1 of Leptinotarsa decemlineata. Lineage (NCBI taxonomy): Eukaryota > Metazoa > Arthropoda > Insecta > Coleoptera > Chrysomelidae > Leptinotarsa > Leptinotarsa decemlineata. Next base: position 12,386 of record NW_019295132.1, read on the forward strand.
TTTGAGGACCTTTCAATCTATGAGTATGATTTTTGTGACCATTCAATCTATGAGTTTGTATGCATCTTCTGGGGAAGTGCTTACCTTTGTTAATATCACAATTAAACGCTCCCGTTATTTCTTAGATTTCTTCGAGGTTAGTGCATTATCAATCTTCAGTATATCGCTAATTTACTGACGTAACGTTAATCCAATTTTTAACGTTCTGCATAGATGGCCATTGATTGGTTTCTTTTGTATGAACAGGCTGTCATTTTAAGACTTCCGAAGTGATCTTCAAATGTTTTTAAAACGGTTTGTTTGCCCTGTTTAGTAATTGAAGTTTGCATCTTTCCTGATTTATCGGATCGGATCGCAATGTCGGATTACTTCACAACTACCTTAATGTAGATATCAAATAGGGCTTGACATTTTGAAATATTCACGTATCGAGAAGATTTGTGAACGGCGCTTTCGGCTACATTGTAGAAAAGGTTTGGTCTCAATTTCGTCAAACACTATTGTACGAAACAGATGTACCGTCAGTTCAGATCAGCTTTGTTTCCAGCAAAGTTCAATTATGGGAAGGCTGAAAAAATAATATTACCCTTAATTTTGTCATGGGCTTCCACTGTCTACAAAATGCCAGGCAGCACTGTAGACCACGCAGTTGTATATTTAGGCTCGAAATTGTTCGAAGAAGAATAAGCATACGTCTAGTAAAGTCTTTGGAAGGTTTATGTATTGAGGAGTTGGATTGCCAGGAATCACACGTTGAAAGGTAAGACCTCGTTAGTCGTTAGCTCGCACAAGTTTCGATTTTGAGAGTTATCGTTCGTAAGGAAGCGACAGCTGGTCAACGGAGAAACATATTATAAACATATTTTGATGTACTTACATATTTCAAATAAATTGTCGGGAAATAAACCTTGTTATACTGAGGCACTAAATGAATTGAAAGAATGGGAAAAATGAGTAACAAAATCAGAAACTGGAAACGATTTTATTAATATTGATTTAGATAATGTACTAAAAGCTGAAAAATAATTCGGAAGGTCCTAGGCAGCAGTCATCACACGAGTCTCCTCAGCAATTTACGGTTTCAATTAGACAAAAAAATAAAATCGTTTGGTATCCACATATTTACTCAGGTTACGGCTTCGCTCGACTATTTCATTATTTTTTATGTGATTGATATCGTAGATTGCTGAGGAGAGTGGTGTGATGACTGCTACCTAGGAAATTCTGAGTTATTTTTCAGCTTTCAGCACATTATCTACATCATTATTATCATCTTGTCAATAAAACCGTTCAACATAGAACTTATGTCTTCACTTATTCCATATCTTCATTGAAATCACATCATCCAGATTGACGGGGTAACTCTTCTACATAAGACTTTTCAAAAAAATGCATTTTATATGAATATCAAAATGAAAGCCCTCCAATAGGAGCCCACCTTCTAGCAAACATTTATTAGAGAGCTGAAAATAACTTGCGATTCATCTCTGTCTCAAAGAGTTATGTCAACATCCATAAATATCATACTCCGAAACTCCCCCACGAGATGTAGACGTGCACTAGACTCGAGAAGCCATTCCAACGCCACTACGAGAAAAACGAAGAACCGTAAAGTCCATCGTGAGTCTTTATCGCGAAGATCATCGTGGCTTTATGCGACGTAAAATTAATTTTCGTGCTTGTAACCCTGGAACGTTAATCGCTTTGTCGGATGTATACAATATTCCATCTGGATACCGTGTTCTGAGGATTATCGATTGAATATTGGACGATGTAGTCAAGTGGGTCGTTCAAAACATGAATTTGAATGGATACTGAAAAAGAACAATCAAGAGGTCTCGGCATGTAACAGTCTAAACTCGACATAGTTTTAGAAACTTCAGAACTCAGATATGAAGGTTTTTTCTCCCATACTATCATACATTTTCTTATCCTCAGGCTGGTCACGTTCGCCTTTAGCAAAGTAAGATGTCAAATCAGGAAAAAAGTTATCGAAGATGTTTCTGAAAGTAACGGATATTCTCCAAACATTGTGGTCGAGCCAATTAGGGAATAAAAAATCAAAGAATGTCATCCAAAATTCCCAACTCAAAAAGACGAGGATTCGAAATTCAAATTTCTTCTATACGAAGTGAAATACACCAACGGATTGGTTCAAACTTTTGAAGAGTTAGTAAAAAAATTGTTTTTTGAACTGCTCGTTTACTTCACAGTGTATTGGACATCCGCGAAACAAGACGATGGAGAAAACAAGTCTGGGATCTACGGAATAAACTGTGGGGATTGCGATTAAAATTATGTTTATCAAAATAAGCGGAATTTGATAACACCTTTCAAGAAACATTTTTCACATATTCGGTTCCATAGACCACATAACACCAGTATTGCTCTACATTTCTCTAGAACGGCCATAGAATAAGTGAGGAATGCTTGAAATTGTTCAGATTGGTGCATGACAAAGTATTCAAATGTGTTCGAAACTTCAGAAATCAAAAGACGGACACAAAGGCCTCACTTGTATGTGATTTTTTCAAATTTCTACATAATTACAGGTAGGAAACAGGTAAAAATTAAGTAACAATCAATAACAAAATATTGGAAACCATTTCAATTATGTTAGGTAATGCTTAGTCTAGATGCATATAAAAAAATACAGAGCCGTAGGTAGCATATTTTTCTCATGATTTCAGTTGTTTAATTTTTGCCAGATGTTTCGACCTCTACTTATAAAATAAAAAATATAATGTTAGAAGTAGTTAATCAAGTGGCTATTTTTCCAAAACTATTATTTCGGTATCTCCCAATCTACAGGACATATAATACTGGTTGAATTGAGACAAAGTTTCGTGGTCAGAAAAAAAATTAAAAACTTTCCTACTAAAATTTATGTTTCCGCTTCTCCTATTTCCAGGAAGATCAGGAAATCTATTACTCCATATAGCACCTTCTGTTTGTTTTGGCACCATTAGATTGAAAATCAGACATTCGGTAATCAAGATCACAAATCACAGTATTTTTTTACGCGGTCATGTACACTCTGCAGAATTTATCACAAAATATAACCAAAAAAACAATTCTAGCTAGCTCAATCATCATAAAGGTTACTTGGCGTTACCAATTCCACAGATAAGCAATTTTCAAAATTATTATGATCTGAAAAACATTCCACTAAACAGACATTCTTGCAGAAGGTGTAAAACAAATATCAAAGTTCACTAATTCAGATGATGAGTTTAAAAAAAATTGGGATAAGATTCCTAGATTTGAATCCATTGGAATTCTTCCTTAGACATCTGAACAATTTAGTTGACTGGCGCCATAACACCTGAATAACAAATATTTCTATTTATTTCTCTTGAGGTTCATCGAAAAATTGAATGAAAAGAAATGAAACACTTTTGCAATTTGTTGCACTTTAACTTTTGACAGCGCTGTTTCAACCAGCCATATGTCTTATCAGTGGTGCAGAGTAGTGCAGTAAAAGACTGTGGATGAATCGGCGGTGGATGTCGAAGTTTGGCTTTGTAAGTGATAGCCTTGGGGAGCCTCTTCAATCTTTAAAATGGGAAGTTTAAGTAATTTTTCAATCGCATAGATGGCAACTTTCTGAGAGATGTCATAGACCTCATTGACAATATCTCTAGAGGGTTTGCTAGTCCCTTGAGACCTTCTGCCTTTCGCTCTGATCTCCAGTGTCGTCTTGGAGACTCTCCTGGTGAAAACTCTCGGAGACTTTCTTGAGCGGCACTGCTCGTGAAGCTGTCGACCAGAATTCGCCGGGGTGTAGGTGTATAGCCACCTCTTGAAGCGCATCGGCTGTCAACTCGCCGCAATTACCATTACCTCTTGCGTACCTACCCAAAGTACCATGCCCCGCTATGGGCAGGCTGAGAAACAGGCTGGTCTATTCGCCCCTGGTATTAGCCTACTCGTCCTTCGTGAAAGATTGACGAGGGTTTTCCTTCCACGAGCGGGTGGCAGTCGACTTGTCAGGAAATAATTTCAACGCATAAAGAGGCCCAAAAGCTCACACAAGAAACTGGACTGCTTGTTTCTAACCTTAGTGAGTAGCATAACTCCCGCGATAGTCAGAGAAGCTCCATCCGAATCGTAAACATTATCGATAATGGCAAAACGATGGCTATTAAGAGATTTATAGTTACTTCCGCCTGTCTGACATTGAATCATGACAGAGGACGAATCCGGACTCAACCCACTCTGTATCTCTCAAATTTTCGATTTTCCAATGTTGACCCTTCTTAGCTTAGACACAGAGTATAACGAGATTCTGCTGCGGTCAATGTCGGAAAGCTTGGCTTTGCAACTGACAGCTTCGTGGACCTACGTTTATTTTTGATATTTAAGAATTGAGTTCTCTATCTATCCCAGAGATAGCTTTTCGAAAGAAGATATATCACCGACGTTACTTACTGTTGGATTTTTTATGATTTTAGAAGAATTCATCAAATCAATCAACCTCAGCATTTTTATGACTATTTCTTCTATTTTTGGAAAATGGTCGACTTCATGTAATTTCAATCATGACTGAATCAACCAGAGTTATCCTTCGGGTGTTATTTTCAATATTGAATTGAAGATAACATTTAATCGAAAAAAGTTGTAGATACAAATATTTTTTAAGAAAATAAAATATTATTAGAGAGTCGAAAGTATTCAATAACTTCGAAAGCCATCCAGATTATTCTATATAAACTCTCAAATATTATTAGGATGTTTCTAACGATATTGACGAGATATGACGGAATATGTGACACAAACTTATCTCGTTTCACACACCAGCTTCAATATCTTGCTCAAAAACTTTGAGTACTTATTAGGTTATCACTTGCTCGGGTGTCGAAAGAAATACCTCCTCAAACATCCCAAAACTTAATGTTCCAACTTTCGGAAGTGACGTTTTTATGTTATGTGATAAAATACTTCTTGTTCTCTCCCCGAGCTATTGAACAGTTCGAAATTGATCGCTGTTTCTGTACCTTGTCTTGGAATTTGTAGTGTTTTATTTGAGTTTGCTGAAGTTGTTAACTCCGGTAAAGTAAGCATTTTACAAAGTTCAACGTTTGACTTTGAGAACATACCAGGTGACAGAGAGAAAGCATTATTAGGGTATCAATGAAATTTTGTTGTGGAAATAGTGATACAAAGGCAGGGAATGAATCAACTCCAAATCTATCTGACTATATGGTAGGACGGTAGCCTGGTGGGTTTGTAACGTTCCGTTTTTCCACTTGTCAATTTATAGTATTTGCGACACAATCTGAACACAAATTAATTTTTCCCAATTTCAAATTGTGGATTGTAACATACCCATTATTTAAATTTCTATTTTATTTTCACAGATCTGGGATTTGTCTGAGCAGTTCTCAGTAGCACTACCAAACAAATAAAATCGGAATATTGATATTCAAGAGCTATATTGTTTGTTTTGATTATTTTATCCGTATCACGGTAAGGTTCACAAATAGACGTCAGATAAATATTCTTCTTATTTTGTTCGGCGACATAATTTATTTTTAAATAGCAATGTTATCAAATCAGGGAATTCATTTTACGGTGTAGGGTACAGTCAAGTTACAAGTTAGGCACGGAGAGAGATATCTATTTTTATGTTATTCTTAGAATCGGAGGACTTTGTTTAAATGTCTATTTTATTAGGTGACAGAACAGTTTGAACTTTGAACTAATACCCATTCAATGTAGATAGAATGAAATTGTGACACGATCTTTTTTGTCACTGTCACGATCTTCGTTCGGATTTGAAGGCCGTCGTGGTTTGAAACTGTATTCTAACGTTTCGTCAGCACGAGTGGCTGGCTTCTTCAGAGGTCTATTCATTCTGTTGGTTCACCGATGACTAGTGATTTCTAGTTCGTAGGCTGTATTTATGTTGATACAGGTAGCTTGCCTTTCTAGTTGGTGCGTTGTTATTGGCCGAAGTGTTATTATCTGTTACATTGCGTTGCACTGCTGCTAGCTTAGCATCTTTGACCGAAGTGTTATTACCTGTTTCACTGCATTGCACTGCTGCCACATTAGCATCTTTCAGTATGGGATTCCAAATCCGGTTAAGCGTTAACGCTTCCTCTTTTCTGCTGTTGCTGTGCCAACAGTTACACTGAAAGTCTTGAGTCGTTCGTAAAGGGGCAACAGCTGGTTAACGGAAAACATAACAGAGCAGATTTCCGAAGAAAACCTATGATAAAACTAACCATATTTGTGAAATAATATTTATTTCGATCTGATACTTTTCAATTGGATAATGAGCGAGTGAGCGAAGTAGTTGTGACGTTATTTTTATTTTATTCATACTTTAAGTTTTCATCACAAACTGTACGTGAATGTGATTCAGGTTGTGTTCCGTTCATATAACGTCGAATATTTGGATTTATCGCCCCAAAAGTAATGTATTGGGTTTATTGAAAACACTTTCCCAAAACCAGAACAAAAATTATTAGGAGATTATTATGACCCATTCACACTCAGTCATAATAGTCTTCTGAGGACGCTGACTTGGTTAGCGAAACGCGCTTCGAAACACCGTAATTGTTGTTCTGGTGTTGGGAAAGTGTTTTCAATAGATTCATTTCACGCCGGAGGTTCCAGTACGATGGTCCATTTCGATGTCATGTGTTACTGTAGCTCCGTATCTCAATAAATATTCATTCTACTTTGTCGTGGCATATACTGAGCGACAGAGAATCTTTTACTCTGTCCATTTATTTTCGAGTTTTCATTTTTTGCCACTTTTCAGCTATGATGTCGTTAAGCAATTTTGGGGTAGTTTTCCTCAACGAATTTAAATTGAAACAGAGCACTGCAGAAACAACCCTTAAATTAACCAGATATTTGGCAATGATAGTGTTACTGAAATCCCTTTTCGAAGTTGGTTTGCGAAATTTTCTTCCTGAGATTTTAGCCTCGAAGATGAGCTCCGAAGTGGTCGACTTACAGTAATACAGGACATGGAACTGAGGACCCTGGTGGAAACCGACCCATTACAAATGGTGCGTAGGATGGCGGAAAAACTGGACGCCAGCTCCCATGCGGTTTTTCATGGTTTAAAACATACTGGAAAAATCATAAAGCTCAAAAAGTGGGTGCCTAAAGATTTGATCGATTGACAAAAATTGTCACATTTCAGAATCTGTTCTTCTTTGCTTTTGCGCAACCAAAACGATCTTTTTTTGGGTTGAATCCTTACGTGTGCTGAAAAGTAGATACTCTACGACAACAGGAAATATTTANCCACTTACCCGAGCAAATTGTGCAAAACCGGTCCGCTAGCCCAGGCGCATCCGAGATATGGAGAACTCATTTCTCCCTCCAATACCTACCATGGGTCTATTGGGCTAACCAACCGATAGTCTCAACACTTGGTTATGGAAAATCAAGGAAGAGGCGTTTACAACCGAACCCCTTAGATTAGGGGGTCAAAGGCATAGTGGTGGGACCTATAATAAGGATTTGTCATCAGACGACTTCGAGTGGATGCATGAGCTAAGACATAACCTTATGCGTTGCTATGAGAGTAGTGAGTCCGCACGAAGAGGGTATATGGCCAGAATGCAGGGCGATTTCTTTAGTGTCCTTTATTTCTGCATCTAACTAATGTTGTTCATCCGATTCGCTCAAAAACACTCAAAGATGATATGGATGATCTCATACTGTATGATCTCAAACTGTATGCTTCTAGCAGCATACAGTTTGAGTCCTTGCCATCAGTCATTGAGGATGGTGAAAGAATACACGCATTCTATCGGTATGAAGTTCGGAATAGACAAACGTGCAATGGTCCATTTCGATAGAGGAGGTTCCGGGGATTATGGAGAAGATGTGCAGCTCGTAGCTGGTTTACAAATCTGTAAACCGAAAATGAAACCATTCTGTATCTAAACACGTATCATAACATTCCCGATGGTTCAAGATACTTCCATCTACAAGCTACGAAGTTTTCACCACGGACGAAGTATGATGAATTGTGTTCCCGGATCGAATCCGGATCGAGACCTGAACAACAATTCATCATACTTTGTTCGTGAGAAACTACACCCTGTATAGTAGGAAATGAATTCGAGCAAGGTCAGTCTAGTTCCCACTTTTCATAATCAAGGCGTGTTTAGGAAATATAATTGAACCTCTCACTCACTAAGTGAATTTGTCCTTTCTGAATGGTGAATTTCCGCAATGTCTGAAAGTTGGAAAAATCATTCCTACCTTCAAAAAGACATGCACAACTGATATGAATAACTATCGTTAGGAATCACACGTTAAAAGGTAAGACCTCGTTAGTCCTTAGCTCGCACAAGTTTCTCAACTTCTGAGAGTTATCGTTCGTATGGGGGCGACAGCTGATTAACGGAGAAACAGATTTTAAACAGATCGTCCAATTACTGTAACATCAAGTTTCTCAAAAGTATTTGAGTACTCATTTCTCAACTTTTAACATTTTTGTATAAATGCAATATCTTCACGGAATATCAGCATGGCTTTTTAGCTGGTCATTCCACTAATACTGCTATTTTCGCTTTTTTTGAAAAGGTCATGAGTTCATTGAGGCAGGCGAGTGCCCTGCTGGGATTTTTTGTAATCTCAGTAAGGTATTCGACTGTGTCAATCATAATCAGTTAACATCGAAATTGTATAATTATGGATTACAAGGTGTAACATAAGAATGGATTTCCTCTTTTTTGCCGCCGTCATCAGTACGTATGTATTCCAAATATCCAATCTGAACGGGTTGGTTTCGTCAATTTAAAGAGTAAAGCCATTAATATGGTGTACCGCAAGGATCGATCCTGGGACCTATTTTATTCATATTGTACTCTAGCGATCTGGATAAATTCTTGAAAGGCATTCATGTAACAATGTATGCAGACGACACGTCATTGATAATTTCACAAAAAAACTTCTAGAACTGATGCAGGACTGGTAGTCTAGTTCACATGTACTTTTTTTTGTAACATTTTTCAGCCCTGTCCAAAAATTACGACCAAGGTGTCATTCGATTCGTATTTTTGCCTAG
>NW_019295133.1:0-19669 GCF_000500325.1 Leptinotarsa decemlineata
CAATCTTGGGTTATCAAAGCCCCTGACTGATGGCTTGCCAGGATGATATTTTTAACAACTCGGGTTATCGTCGTCACGTGATGAGTATAGAGGTTCCTGTCACCAGTCTGCCGCGAACCGCTTCGGACCTCAATATAGGTACTTGCTATCGGAATGTTCAGAAAATGTGATTTCAGGCTTTATCCATCAACATGATAGTGCTGCGGCATATTTACGATATTGATGAGACATCGGTGTTGTCTTACTTCTAACAGTAGCGTTTTACTAGCTTTTACATTGTGAAAATGGTATGATTATCATAATTTTTTGTGCGTTACATTTTCTTCGCGAAATCTAAAGATATGTACACCAGTCGTGAAGATTGATATTATATTAAAATTCTGTTTTCGAATCTTTCGAAAACTGTTCATAGTTATTATGAGCTAGTCGCATTTTTTTAAATAAAGTTCAATGTCAAGGAGAATAGTTTCGTGTAAACAAGGTAAACTGGAAATGAAACTTGTTATACGTTGCAAACAAATTATAGATGTCTGATAACATTTCTCATTGAATAAAATTGCCTTGTGTCCTTTCGATATACAACATTATGAACTGAAATTCATTTCACTAGTTGTGTTAAAAGAATGTGTCAAGTGTTTGAGAGTCAAGTCCATTTCAGTTGATATTTTACAATATGATCTTACTTGCATGTCAGTCTAACAATATCTTTCAATTCAAATTGAAAAGAAAGGAAAAAAAGTTTTTGGCCTTCTACCATCTTGATACAAAAAATGTGGTGGCAATCTTCCAAACGAATGTTTGGAATACAAACAGAATAGAGAAAAGTATTTTTCGTATAATTCAACGTTCATATAAAAGTATTTGTTTCGAANCAACTCTCAGAAGTTGAGAAACTTGTGCGAGGACTAGCGAGGTCTTTCCTTTCAACGTGTGATTCCTAATATCATGGACAAACACTTATGAACCAAAACATTTCTCTTCGCATGGAAAAAATCACTAATATTTCCAATTAATAAAATATCAATATTTCACCAACAGTTTCGATACTATAAAAATTAGGAATCTACTAAACATAAAGGGAGAGCAGGACGCTCTCAAAACATAATACAGTAGTTTATAAAAAAGAAAACAACCATGTTTCGAGAATAGATAACAGGAGCAGGTGGCCAACTCCTGAAAGATGACACAGATTATAGACACCACAAAAAAAACAAAGCTCACAATACGCTGTTTCTGTACAGAAGTCAATGAGGATAAAAATGGATTCTGGTAACGAAAAAAAACTCAAAAATTGTCGCGCTAAGAAAACCTGTCACTAGATATGATTCTGAAGAAGAGACCTGAGACCACAGACAAGAAAATAAATAGTCAGATGGAAGACTATGGCTTGAAGCTGATTCGCAGTTATTCCAAGAATGGAGTAATGTGTAATTATGGAATTTTATTGGGTTCAGTGGGATTATTAGATGGACTATCGTATCACTCGACCAGACGAAGATAAGTTACCAACAGATATGGGGAACAAACTTCATAGTAGGAGAAGGAATGGTGCAAAACATGAGACTTCTGTACTTCGATGAAAAGAGAAAATCAGATACAGGAAAAATCCATAAATTCAGAACACCACCCTTTCATATTCCTAGGAACGGTATAAAGAAGCAATCCAAACAAAAAAGTTACGAATAAAGAGTTGAAGATATTATGTGTTCATATCAACCCTTGAGGGAAAGAAAGATATGTTTCACACTACGAGTATAGAGAAGTTCCTTACTTGTAGCCAAGAAAATAATAGACTTCGTGTTTTATTGCATCCAACTGAGGTCAAATAGCAAACCGTTGCGTATTATCAGCATAAAAGTGTATTGATTGATGCCAGAGACGGTTAAAAAAATTTGAGGTATACATGGTATGTCAAAGTGGTCCTAATATAGAAAGAACCTTTTGCCACCCCTGAAGACAACTCAAGAGACCTTGAGGGCGAACTGTCAATTCCAACTCTTTGAGATCTCAGATTAGTAACTGTCAAAAAATACAATAATACTTTCATGTAACCCAGTGAAATGTAAAATAGATATTATGGTCGAAAGTATCGAATGCTTAATAGTAATCTAAGAGTATCAGGAGATTGATTTCGTTAGATTCGTGATCCTCAATCATATCGTCAGTTATATCTGTGGATTATGTTTCATAACTGAGGATCGGTCTGAAATGAGATTGTTTTTTGGACAACAGCCTGCCTGATTATTTTTCCTGTAATTTTCGAAACCGTGAGTACTTTCAGAAAAAGTAGTCGTTGAAAAACAACTGTTACGAATGTTGTAGTATTTGGGGTAACAGTATTTGATAAGGTTCAAATTCAAGCCATCGGTTTCTCGAAATTTCTAATTTCATTGGTACAAATTCGATTAGGTTATCCTTTTTAGTTACATCAGAATTAACAAACAAGTTACTCAGGATGATAGGAGCGAGAGCTTCTCAATTCCTTAACTCCTGATCCAACAACTGAACCTTAAAAAAAAGGTTTGGTGGTGCAGCCAGAAAACGACTGAGTCATCTCCTCAAGAGCGGGGTACCTTTTACAACCGCTATGAACCAAATTCTCGAGCGGCGTACGCAGAATCTGTCTCAGGTGGGGAAACAAACCCCCCATGAGCAGGTTAGCAAACGTTTGCGCTCAAGTGATGATTCACCAGAACCAGAGGCTAAAAAGCGTTGCACGGCTGAATCTAAGGCATCGTTAGGTGTAGCTGACGTGCAAAAACCCTCATATGAGAAGGTTGTCGTGTGTATCAAGGTGGGAATCTTGCAACTTGACTAATCGACTACCTCATTAACAGAGCATATACTTTGTGCCTGCCACACTGGGGACCGAATCAGGTCTTTAGAGTTCGGCAGAGCCGTACTCTTACCATCTGACCTGAAATACCACTCATCATACAAACTAATCGGCTTCGTTAAGAAGCTGGGTTTATTTGGCTAAGTGTGAATAGGTGTGAGCCACAATGAATCCTTGTGGGTTGCGGTGGAGTGTCGAATAGACCTAACCTAACTAACCTACCCAGGATGGGGTAATTCGAAAAGAGGGACAATGTTCAAAGCCACCTCATAGGCCACGCATCTGGACTCAGTCTGTGCAAATCAACAGCAGCAATAGCATCAAAAGTATACAAGTGAAATAACTGTAAAGCGGTATTTATGTACCTACAAGTCTTCTAATTCGTATATTTCTAGTCCATGGAAAAAGTTGTCAATATGAGTATTTCACTCTTTGAAAAAAATGCATTTATTAATTCAATAAAAGTTGATATAAAGGAATGAACTTTAAATGTTCAAGCCTGTCTCGGATATACCTACAAGTATGTTGAATGGACTGACGCTTATCAGACTATTCCACTGGCTAATACCACGAACGGCGTTGGATTATATCCGACAGGCATCAGTGCAGGAATTTTCACAGAAAATTGTCTGCATATGCAATTGGCAATACAACTGAAAGAGTTGACCTTCAATTTTGGAACGGGAACACTTACAGACCGGTTTCGGGTTTCTTAGCCACTCGTCAGTGCAAGATAGTGACCATCATCGACCTAAAGTCAATGATATTCCATAATTGGAAATCGAAATTCTTCCAGAGTACCTATTTCATTTCTCATCCTAAGTTGGAGCGAACAACAAATGTCAAATGTATATCGGAGGTATATCCGAGACCGGCTTGAACATTTGAAGTTCATTTCTTCATATTTATTTAATGTCTGTCTTCAAGCATACCCCACTGACTAATAAGACAGTAACATTTGGTAATTGGTGAATGTTTCACTTGTTTATAGAGAATATTGATATAAAAACAATAAAGATGACACTCACCTGAATTTCCAACTCCTCCAAAGGGTAAGCCGTCGGCGATAAAATGCATAATAACATCATTGATAACGACTCCCCCACTAGAAGTATTCTCTAGGAAAGCTTTTTTAACACTATTTTTGGTAGTGAAAATATACAACGCAAGAGGTTTTTCTCTTTCATTGATGAATCTAATCGCTTCTTCTTTATCGTTCACATTAACGATGGGCAAAATTGGACCAAAAATTTCTTCTTGCATGATGGGATCCTCGGGTTTAACGTCTACCAGAACTGTTGGCTCGATAAGTAGATCTTCTTCATCAGTATGCCCTCCTACAGCTATCTTTTGATTTTTCATCAAATTACAAAGTCGGGCAAAATGCCTCTTCGAAATTATTCGTCCATAGGATTTGCTGCTCTTTACATAACCTAGAAATTATAAAAGTATCAAGATGATGGAGTAGTAGAAAGCCAAAAACTTCCTTTCCCAAAAAATGAATTATCACTTTGATAAATAATTCTTGCACTACAACAAAAGGTTGAAAATTGATCGTTTTTCTCCTGGTTATAATTGAAGAAGCAACTATCACTATACTCAGGGTCATTGAAAAATATAAAGACGTCATGGTCACATTTTTGTCGTTTATCAAAGAGGATCAGAGGAGATATGGAAGAAACTTTTTAAACTATTCATTAGCAGATAGAGGTTTCGAGGCATATATTCCATCAGAAATAGTAAACCTGCCAAATTAATTTCCAAAGAGGAAGAACCATCATGAAGATGGGTGAAAAAATGTCTGAAATCAGTGTGATTCAACCTCACTAAGAATCTTTGAAAAATATTATGGATATATAAGCTGATAGATTGAATTTTCGAGTATACAAATATTTTTCAGTGGAACTGGCTATACAATATTTTGTGAAAGTTGAAGATAATGAAATATTGAAAGGCAAAGAAACTATCGATACTCGTGTTGAAGTTCACAATGATGGGTTCAAAAAAGACTGAAATGGACAATCTCTGGCAGATCTAGTTGATAGACCAAGAAAATTCTTTGCCATATATGGATTTCAAAACATCGAACGTACCCTGAAAAAACTCTTCCAGTGCCTTCTCAATATAATCGATGAGTTCTTCTTGTACACTTTTGGAACATAACACATAATCAGGAGCAATACATATTTGGCCTGCATTCTGAGTCTTTCCCCAAATGATCCTTCTTGCTGCCAACTTCAAGTTAGCTGAACTGTCAACATATACAGGACTTTTTCCTCCAAGTTCAAGAGTAACAGGGGTTAGATTTTTAGTCGCTACTTGATGAAAAATTTTTCCTACCTGCAAAATATATTGTAATCAATTTTAGTGAATAGTTACTTTGGAGACAATAATAATTGCAATTCACGTACATGATTTGAACTATTGGTATTCATATTGCATAATAAAAATTCAGAAGTATTCAAAACTTTTTTTTGGTATTCCTTCTTTGGATAATTCTGGTTTGCGATCATTTCATCTCTAAATTGAGTTTCCGGAATATTACTGGAGTTTTTCCCAACACCGAATCATTATTTTTAATACCTCGACAAGTGATAATCTTCAAGAGGAAGATTGAACTTTAATCTTCCTTTCAAAAATAATCACTTGGTGATCAGAACACGTATCGAGATGTTAAAAATAACGATTTGATGTTGGAAAGAAAACTCCTGTAGTATTCATTACTACACCAAAGATTCCATACAGTGCATCATAAGAGTTTCCGGAGTAATTTATAGTGATTTGGAGTTTATTTTTCGTGACCCTACAGAGAAATAATTTTCAATAAGTTAGCATAACTTTTCCAATTTTTTTTCTTTTTTTTTCCCCTTCGATCCTTCTGAGTAAGGAAAGAATAGAACAGAGAAAGCGAGTCTCGTTTCTATAAATTATCCTTGTAAGTTATTATCGATCATGATAAAATCTTTTTTGCATCACATTTTGTCATTTTTGATGTCTTAATTTGCTTCCTTGAGTATTGAAATCCTATCTTGGATATACCTACCTCTTCTTTACTGATAGTTTATTCTTCTTGGAACTGTTACTCGCTGAATTCTGTGTTCTCATTGTATTTTGTATATATAAATCACTCATTGTTTCCCATAAAAAATATATCAAAGTTCAGAATCATCATAAGCTAAGAATGCTGCAGTTTTCGATCTTGGAAAAAATATTACTTTGTTCATCTTCTGATCATTTCCTAACAGAAGTTTGCAGTTGCAAATGATCAACGCCCAACAAACAAACTCAAAAGTTGCTCCAAAACTGTTTTTAAAAAATACTATTCGAATGTATATCGAAGCCGCCAGAAAAGTATCGAACACGAGGATTGATGACTACAATGGAACATCGATCAATAGAAAGTCTTGAAATAAATGAAATCCTTCAGATAAATGCACCAAGGTTCACTGAATCATAAAATCCGATCAAGTCAACAGACATACAAGAATCTTGTATGACCGGAATGAATCAGGGATTACCGAAAAAATATGTTGACCCATAATATCAAAATGAAAAACAAATGTATTTCACCTGTGGCGATCCAGTATAAAATATGTAGTCAAATTTTTCTTTCAACAGTTCTGTGGTCTCCTCCACCCCTCCAAGGTAAACAGGATAGCAGTTACTATCTAAATATTTTGGAAGCAAGGTTGCTAGGGCATTGGCGGTTGCGGGGGCAATTTCTGAGGGCTTTATGACAACGCAATTTCCAGCTGCNGATCTTTATTACGCCAAAGTACCGTAGTATCATCTGCAAACAAGGTAAATGCTTCAGATATATCAAGTTTTGTCGTATCGTTAATCTATAAAATAAAATTGGGCCTAGGATTGACCCCTGAGGAACTCCGCGTACAATTCCACTGTCAGAAGTGTTATTTTTTGACTTCTACCAGTAACATAAGATCTGAACCATTCCAAGGCTATTCCCCGGATTCCATAATGGAAGAGTTTTTGCAACAGGAGTTCATGTTCCACGCAATCAAATGCCTTAGAAAGGTCCAGAAATACTACCGCCACCACTTCTTTATTTTTAGAGTCGTGTAGACGTTTTCGAGACAATGAAAGATGGCGTCATTGGTGTTTTTTTTTGGTGTCGGAAGCCAAACTGTACGGGAGCTACAATTTTATGTTTTTCCAAGAAACCCACTATCCTTCTTTTGACTATTTTTTCAATGATATTTGATAACGTTGATAAAATTGAGATCAGTCTGAAATTGCTATGGTCATCAATGGCACCTTCTTTGTAAAGCATATTACTTTTGCTGATTTCACACTTGAAGGAAACGCACCAGAACAAAACGACGAGTTTATTTTATAGCTATTACTAAAGCGTGAAGAGCTTCATCAGGCAATTGTAAAAACAACTTTGCTGATAAGTTGTCTTCACCAGCAGAATTTTTGTTTTAATTTCTTTTATTACCAACTTCAGCTCACTCAAATCTGTGTTACAAAAACAAGGAATTCATAGGAGAGTTACCTTACTCAAATTTTGAAGCGGGTCAACTGTTGGAATGATGTCGTTGGTTAACTTTGAGGCTACTGAACATAAATAATCATTTAACTGATTTGGATTTACCTTTATTTTCGGATGATTATGTTTGTTATTTCCTCTCAAGTCATTCACTATTGCCCACATTTCGTTTTGTTTATTTTCTGCTTCATTCAGTCTATTATTAAAATAGTGATCTTTGGATAGTTTAATAGTTTGTCTGTAGATACGACGGTATGTAGGCATCTAGGCACTTAAGATTTTTTGAAGAAGTTTAATGTCTTTTAGTAATCCAAGGTTTGGATTTTTTCCATTTCATCAAGCACAGGGGAAAGGCCTTGCCTAATTTTTCACAGACAAGTTTCTGAAATTCATTCACCGGATCTGCTGCCCCATATATAAAATTCCCATCTGTGGTTTGACAGTTATTTTAAAATTGAACATAATTTTTTCTGCAATATCCATACAGTTTACCCTGGTGTATGTTTTTATGTCTGAGAATGTTCGGGATGAGACAAAGAATAGCCTCGTGATATGGTGTACTAATATGCCCACGTTTACCCGAGCATATTACATCGTTTTTATAACAATCTCCACTGAGGGCCAGATCAAATGTAACTTCTTTCATAAAATACATCCCTGACTACCTCTGTTGCTTACTTCAGTTAATATTAACGGGACTCAATGAATCAGTTTTACAACGCTGATCATCTTCCTAAAAGGTAAAGCGATATTAAACGTTAGTTTCAGTAATATCAGTTGTTGGAAATACCACTTTGAAAAACCGTGCAATTTTATTGCAATGTATATATTCAATGAGAAGATATCTACTACATCTGAAAGTATCGGAAGTATACAGTAAATAGAAAATGTATCATCGGTCTTTCAAATTGCGTTTTCTACATCCTTCATTTTAGAAGAATGGTTGTGGCTCGCAATGAATTACTAATACATTGGTATAAGTAGTTGAAATTCGAAAAAACTAAAAAGTTTATCATATACTATCTAGAAAATTTGTATAAAACGTGGTGCCGGTCTGAGCTTATGTTTTTATGTTTCGATGGGTATTTATCTTATTGTTACATGGTGTCGTAAAAATAAGCTATCTCTCAACATATCCAAATGTGATGTAATGTCTGAAAACGAACTTGAATTCACACAACTACGTCATAAACAATCAAGTTCTGGAGCGTCCTGACACACTCACTGATCTAGGTGTTACTTTCGATTCATCCCTCTCTTTCAATAAACATATTGACACGAGTCTAACAGCAGCTTATCGTATGTATGGATTCTTAGTTACAAATACAAAAGACTTGGAAAAAGCTTCAACATTGAAATTACTTTATTTCACTTTTGTTCGATCCAGGCTGGAATCCAGTGTGGAGTCCGTACTATCAGGTTCATATAAACCAACTAGAATCCCTACAGAGACGCTTCCTAAAATATATGTCTTTCAAACTCAATTGAAGGTACGTATTCTACTGCAGGAATACCCTATTATGAATTGCTTGTAACTCACAATTTTCGTAGTTTTGAGGTAAGGCGTAAATATTATTTATTCATTTTTTTTTATTTAAGGTCATAAACAATATCATAACCTGCTCTCAACTGTTACATTTGTTGAATTTTGGGTTCCTAGATGGTCATCTAGGAATAGTATCACATTTTATCTCAACACTCCACGTACAAATATAATGAATAAATCTTCAATTCATACAATGTGCTAGATATATTCAACTGCCAGATTATACAAATCAAAAGACATTTCGTAGCAAACTGACAATTCTGTTTTAATTTTTTTATATAGATTCACAAATTATATTATGTAAGTATACATATATTTGTAAATGCCACTGTTACTCCCTATTCTGTAATTGGTTGAAAATTTTGATTCTTTGGAAATATTGTAGTCGTAATTCTTAAAGGAAAATAAAGATGAATAGAGAAAATAAGCCATTACTATCTCCTTATGAGTATGCAACTCAAATAATCGAAATCAGACACAGTCATTAACGATTGACATTGAGGTAACACATCTGTAACATTCAAAAAAATCAAATAAACACGAAACACAGGTTTTTTCATCCATCCTTCATAGGAGCAAACGAAAACAATTATTATCGCACTGGCTGAATTCGAAACTGAGGACAAACTCCAAAGGTCACCAGTTCCCAACCAATAATACAGATTCTTGTACTATAGAAAAAAAATTTTGATCCTTTATTATCAGTCCCCTGGTGACATACAAAAAAACTTTTGCAGGAATAGCAAAACAGAAGGTGAATTCTAGGTAATTGAACTAATCGAGACTGACAACTTATGCTGCTCCATTCTTATAGAACACCACAAATTGACATTAGAATAATAATCATGTCCAAAATATGAATTTCACTTGTGAATGATTCAATGACGAACACGGCTACTCAATACCTGAACATTCTAATCATGTAATAGGAAAGTTATATACTCATAATGAATTACATGACATGTATAAATCTCTTATATCAAGCAAAGATTATGGAGCCTATTCAGCAAGTCATTATTCATTTATCATCAGAATGAATGTTGGTGAACTCACCTACTACTGGTGCGAGGACAAGCAGAAGAGGGTAGTTCCAAGCTCCTACAACAAGCACCACACCATAAGGATCATTGTAAATATACAAGTCATCAAAAAAATTGGCTGCAGTTTTTTTCACACGCTCGGGTGCACTCCAGCTCTTCAAATTCTTCAGACAATCATTCAAGTCCTTCTCTAAAACCCCAACTTCGTGCGCTATGCATTCCTGAATAGGTTTCTTCAAATCTTTTTGCAAGACGTCGCAGAGAGTTTCTTCTTCATTCTTCAAAAATCTTAACAGGTTCTTCAGCTGTTGTCGGCGATAAGGGACCGGTTTGGTTTGTCCGCTTTTGAAAGCTGCTCGTGCAGTTTCAACGATCTGCGTAGCTGTTCGTTTTCCATTTTCCACGTTTATGATGCAGGTTTGCACGTTCTTTGAATCTTCGTTCATGATTGCTTAGCGGTGGATCTTCTACTGTTTACATTTATGCGAATACGTGCGGAGAGGACTCGAGAACGTATCAAATGTAGTTGGCCTTGCTGCAAACGAGCAAGTTCAAGTCATCATTTTTAATTAATACTGGCCTGGAAGGCAATGAGGCTTCTGACTATCTTGCAAAGGTGGGTGCTGCAAGCAGCTTCAAAGGATCAGAACCTGTCATTGGCATCGCTTCAGGCTTTGCTAAACAAAAATTGAACACCTGGATGGCAAGAAGAGGTATGGACTTCTAGCAGAACCTTCCAGGATTGGCTCACTCCAAGGCGTTTGTTCACCCTTCGAAGCTTGATACCAAAGAGTTGTTGGACTACAGTAGGGATGAACTACGATGTCTAACAGACCTTCTTAGAGATTACAGTCATGCAAATTATCATAAGCAGAGACTAGAACTGTCGTAAAACAGTGTGTGTCGTCTCTGTTTGGAAAATGATGAAACAGCAGAGCACATACTTTGTGCCTGCCTCGCTGGGGACCCAATCAGGTTTCTAGAGTTCGGCAGAGCCGTACTTTTGACATCTGACCTGAAAGACCATTCACCATACAAACTAATCGGCTTCGTTAAGAAGCTGGATTTATTTGGTCGATTGTGAATAGGTGTGATAAAAAATAAACCTTTCGGGTTGCGGTGGAGGGTAGAATAGACCCACTCACTTTGGACCTAACCTAAACTAACCTATAAGGCTATATATTTGTGAAGCATCAGGAAATAGAAGATGATCGCATGCCTGTTCAAATGAGAAGTAATAATTAAAACTATCGAATACTTTTTGAATCTCGGTGTAAACCACACCAACAAGAATTTCGGAAATGACTTGCGTTATGCAAGGTGATTAGAATACATGAAGGAAAAGTTCGTCTGATATAGCTATTGTTCAGACGGGTTCAGATCTTGTTTCTGTTATAACCTATATCTGTTTAAATCTGTCTGTTTAAAATCTGTTTTTCCGTTAATCAGCTGTCGCCCCCATGCGAACGACAACTCTCAGAAGTTGAGAAACTTGTGCGAGGACTAGCGAGGTCTTTCCTTTCAACGTGTGATTCCTAATATCATGGACAAACACTTATGAACCAAAACATTTCTCTTCGCATGGAAAAAATCACTAATATTTCCAATTAATAAAATATCAATATTTCACCAACAGTTTCGATACTATAAAAATTAGGAATCTACTAAACATAAAGGGAGAGCAGGACGCTCTCAAAACATAATACAGTAGTTTATAAAAAAGAAAACAACCATGTTTCGAGAATAGATAACAGGAGCAGGTGGCCAACTCCTGAAAGATGACACAGATTATAGACACCACAAAAAAAACAAAGCTCACAATACGCTGTTTCTGTACAGAAGTCAATGAGGATAAAAATGGATTCTGGTAACGAAAAAAAACTCAAAAATTGTCGCGCTAAGAAAACCTGTCACTAGATATGATTCTGAAGAAGAGACCTGAGACCACAGACAAGAAAATAAATAGTCAGATGGAAGACTATGGCTTGAAGCTGATTCGCAGTTATTCCAAGAATGGAGTAATGTGTAATTATGGAATTTTATTGGGTTCAGTGGGATTATTAGATGGACTATCGTATCACTCGACCAGACGAAGATAAGTTACCAACAGATATGGGGAACAAACTTCATAGTAGGAGAAGGAATGGTGCAAAACATGAGACTTCTGTACTTCGATGAAAAGAGAAAATCAGATACAGGAAAAATCCATAAATTCAGAACACCACCCTTTCATATTCCTAGGAACGGTATAAAGAAGCAATCCAAACAAAAAAGTTACGAATAAAGAGTTGAAGATATTATGTGTTCATATCAACCCTTGAGGGAAAGAAGCATAAAAGTGTATTGATTGATGCCAGAGACGGTAAAAAAATTTGAGGTATACATGGTATGTCAAAGTGGTCCTAATATAGAAAGAACCTTTTGCCACCCCCGAAGACAACTCAAGAGACCTTGAGGGCGAACTGTCAATTCCAACTCTTTGAGATCTCAGATTAGTAACTGTCAAAAAATACAATAATACTTTCATGTAACCCAGTGAAATGTAAAATAGATATTATGGTCGAAAGTATCGAATGCTTAATAGTAATCTAAGAGTATCAGGAGATTGATTTCGTTAGATTCGTGATCCTCAATCATATCGTCAGTTATATCTGTGGATTATGTTTCATAACTGAGGATCGGTCTGAAATGAGATTGTTTTTTGGACAACAGCCTGCCTGATTATTTTTCCTGTAATTTTCGAAACCGTGAGTACTTTCAGAAAAAGTAGTCGTTGAAAAACAACTGTTACGAATGTTGTAGTATTTGGGGTAACAGTATTTGATAAGGTTCAAATTCAAGCCATCGGTTTCTCGAAATTTCTAATTTCATTGGTNGTTTTGCCATATATGGATTTCAAAACATCGAACGTACCCTGAAAAAACTCTTCCAGTGCCTTCTCAATATAATCGATGAGTTCTTCTTGTACACTTTTGGAACATAACACATAATCAGGAGCAATACATATTTGGCCTGCATTCTGAGTCTTTCCCCTTATCAATATGTGTAAAATGCTTTCTTGTTCATACTGTTTAAAAACATAATTGATCCCTCATTTCATTATTATCCTCGGAATAATGAAGAATTCTTCAAGATAATGATAATGAAAGCACATGATTTTTGAACCCAATGATCATTTACCTCACCGGGTAGGGGGTGATCATTGGTTGATGAGGATAGGCGCTATCCCGAATGTATCGGGGCTTCAGGAACATGGTCCGACTAGTTTCACTATCGGGGGAAATGATAATAATGTCATGGATCTCTATGGCATGGATCAATTACACAAGGCATCAGATACAACATCACATGAACTCATTTTGCACTTGCTTATATGGCTTGCGATACCCAATATAGTAGTGAGATGCCTCATACAACAGATCACTCTGGCGGACTCATTTCACCATAACATCTAGTCTAGTTAGGATCCAGACAGGATGGGGTGCTTTCAGAAGAGGTTCATTTCAGTGATATTCACTCAATCCGTTTCTCTTCTGCATCTCACCACCGTGAGTATCCGTTGTGCTCATATTTACTCGAGGGTGGCGTTTCCAAAAACCCGGGGCATGAAGTTATCATTCATTCGTTTTATATGGATGACCTTGAGCTGGAAACAGGATGCCAGAGAGACGTATACTTCCCCCGATGCCTTCGAGTTCGAACAACGCCACAAATAAAAGGTAACCTCAGTGAAGAAATCTCTTGGCGGCAAGTATCAGCACCAACTATGATAGATTTTGTCGTTGGACCAGAGAGGAACAAAGTTGCTGCAACGAATATGCTTTCCGTTCCGATCTTACTCTACTACATTGGGGTAGTAAAGTGGACTCGAGACAAGCTGTACCACCTTGTCGTGAAGATCCGAAAAATGATGCATCTTCTCAGGAGTTTGTATCCCAAATCTTCCGTTCCATGGTTGTATATCCTTCGACAACAGTATCTGAGATAATGATAATGGATGAAGTCTTTGGTGTCAACAAAAGTCGGATCCCCTTCTCTGCATGGGTCGTGATCATGAGGGAACAGAAATTGAATAATTTCTCTTCGAGGCAGCTCTTTGAGCGGCTGATGAACTTGCTTCAGTTTTCAATTCTGAATGAGGTGACCACAACTATCCCATAACGTTGGAACCTATTTAGCAAAAGGCCTACATAAAAGCCTAACCGGATGTAGGGGATCCTTTTCAATCTTGGGTTATCAAAGCCCCTGACTGATGGCTTGCCAGGATGATATTTTTAACAACTCGGGTTATCGTCGTCACGTGATGAGTATAGAGGTTTCTGTCACCAGTCTACTGCGAGCCGCTTCGGACTTTAATATAGCTAATATACTTGTTATCGGAATGTTCAGCAAATGCGATTTCAGCCTTTATCCATCGACATGGCAGTGATGCGGCATATTTACGATATTGATGAGACATCGGTATTGTCTTACTTCTAACAGTAGCTTCATCAGTTGGACTGGTCCAACTGATGAAGCTACAAAAGCTAGTAAAACGCGTTTTAAATAAAATTCATTGTGAAAATGGTATAATTATTATAATGTTTTGTGCGTTAGATTTTCTTCGCGAAATCTAACGATATGTACACCAGTCGTGAAGATTGATATTATATTAGAATTCTGTTTTCGAATCTTTCGAAAACTGTTCATAGCTATTATGAGCTAGTCGCATTTTTTTTAATAAAGTTCAATGTCAAGGACAATAGTTTCGTGTAAACAAGGTAAACTGGAAATGAAACTTGTTATACGTTGCAAACAAATTATAGATGTCTAATAACATTTCTCATTGAATAAAATTGCCTTGTGTCCTTTCGATATACAACATTATGAACTGAAATTCATTTCACTAGTTTAGTTAAAAGAATGTGTCAAGTGTTTGAGAGTCAAGTCCATTTCAGTTGACATTTTACAATATGATCTTATTTGCATGTCAGTCTAACAATATCTTCCAATTCAAATTGAAAAGAAAAGAAAAGAAAGAAAGTTTTTGGCCTTCTACCATCTTGATACAAAAAATGTGATGGCAATCTTCCAAACGAATGTTTGGAATACAAACAGAATAGAGAAAAGTATTTTTCGTATAATTCAACGTTCATATAAAAGTATTTGTTTCGAAAGCATTTTTCTTTCATGTAATGTTTATATGAAAATAGCTGTTACGAGATAGTTTTCTCTTCCAGTTTGTGTCTGAAAGTTACTTCTTTGCATGATCTCCACATCTTCGTATAAAGTTGATTTTTTGAAATTGATTCCTTCCTTTCTTTGGAAGATTCCCACATTTTTTGTATCAAGATGAAGAAGTAAAAGGCCGAAAACTTTCTTTTCCATATTTCAATTCATACTAACTGATTTTCAAAGGCACAAAGTCTAATCAATATTTATATATATTTGTGCAAAAAATTATCGATAAATAACAGAATATACTTCATAAAATGAATTCCTTCGAAAATGATAACAATAATCATCATACTTTTGCTTTCTACAGGTAAACAAAAAATTCGAAGATGATATAAGTTCACATGAAATCAACAATAAAGGATGAGTATAAATCCGAAATAGAAATAACTAATTCTGATTCTGCTGTGTTGAGTTTATTATTGTTTATATCAGAAGAAGTACAATTGTCGTTGAAAATCTTACATACGAGCTGATCGGTAATAAATCAATTCGAGACGATGTTATAGGAAACGTAATTTATTGCCGCGAAACTAGCCTTGATACATAAAAATTGATTCTACCTTATAAATATGGACAACCTATTATTTTGTTAATTATATTGTACATAATAGTTTGGGCCATGCAATCACGTCTCTGTATCAGTGGTTGGTAATCAAAATTATCTAAAAGTTTATTGATGCCATATTCTCTCCAGAGATAGTGACAATGACAATTTCGTTGAATGCGGTCTACGCTGACAATAGCGTTCTGGTATTTATAGTTGATAGCCTTTAGGCTATCAACTATAACCCCCAAAACCTTAAAGCTCAAACATCTTTCAAGGGAGTGTTTTCGGCTGAATGTTGAAACTTTACATTTGAATATTTTGAGTTTCAAGCAATTAACAGAGCACCACTGTAGCAAGGTTAATATGGTTTGCTGAAGTAATGTACTGTCATGAATACATGTCATAAGGCTATACAGGGTGTTTCAAATTCGGTCCTCACCATTGGATCTCACAAGTTATTGGATCAAAATCTCAACGAGTTTGGTTCGTTTGTAAAGCCAATGAAAAAATACTGAGACAGAATCAACTATCAAAATTTGATAAATGAGGTGTATGAGGTAAATTAGACATTGAATCATTTTCAATGGAAATAGATCTTTGAATAAATAACAATAATTATTTAAAATGTAAAAACAAAAGTGAATCACAGCAAATGCTCAAAATGCTGGCCTCGTTCATAATAACACAACTGTACCCTTCTTCGAATATTATTCACTGCACGATCAATTTCCCTCCTCCTTAATCTTCCGAACTTACTAACAATGCTGTGTTGAACGTCCCCAATATTTTGATATTCCCTCTGACCATAAACTCTATTTTTCAGTGTACCCCATAAGAATGTATCCGTGACACTTGAGTCTGGACACCTTGCTGGCCACCTCACCGGCCCATTATTCCCTATCCATTCATCACAAAACCTTTCAGTCAGATAATTAGATACTCGTCTGGTAGTGTGCGGTGAAGTACCATCATGTTGAAACCAGATGTTTTTTCCGTTAACCAGGTATCGCACCCATATGAACGACAACTCTCAGAAGTCGAAACTTGTCCGCACTAAGGACTAACTAGGTCTTACCTTTTAACGTGTGATAGATGTTGTTATAGTTAGCTAAAGGAAGATCATCCAAATAGTCTTCGAAAATCGACATTAAAAACTGGTGATAGGTTTCTCCATTCAGAATTCCGTTGAATAAATGAGGACCCAAAATTCAATCTTTATGAATTCCTGCCCGCACGTTAACATTAAATCGCACTTGAGGTCGAATTTCTCGGAACTGACTGGTGTTTTTCATGCTCCAAATGTGTTCGTTATTCCGGTTGAATATCCCACAATTCGTAAAAGTGCTTTCATCTGTCCAAATTACATTTTCCAGGAAAGTCAGGGGTAAATTTTCGTTTTGAGGACACCCGGCGATTTTGAAAAAATGTTTTCGTGTACTTACATATTTTGATGCGTAGATTACGAATCCGAAAGAAAAAAGCGGCGCTCTCCCTTATTTACAAAGTTACGGCCCTTCAAAGTTCTGAAAAGGGCATCTTTTCAGCCTTCTTTTTCACAAAATAAACTATTTAAAAACACAAGCATTCATTCACTAGGTCACCTTTACACCTTATTCCTCCTTCTTCGACACTTTTCACTTCAATAATCAACATTTTTCCAATAAAAATGTTAAAAAATGTACGGAGCTAAACTTTGAAGGGCCGTAACTTTTTAAATAAGGGAGAGCGCCGCTTTTTTTTTCGGATTCGTAATCTACGCATCAAAATACGTAAGTACAGTCAAATTTTTTTTCAAAATCGCCGGGTGTCCACATAACGAAAATTTACCCATTTCCGGTGTCCTAACACTGTTTCTATCGTGAAAGACATTTTTCGCCAAAAATTCAATGGCATGTACAATAACAAAATGTCATTGAGTCAAATTGACAGTCAAATTTAAAAACATCAAAGTCAAAGCCTATTATCATAACAATTAATTTCTTTCAATATTTTCAACTTTCCAAATTTATTATACATCATTGAAAAGGTAAAATTGGGTTTTATTCAAAACAGAAAGAATCCAATGTAGCACCAATAAGAAAAAATAAAGTTGATGATGAACATTATGTTGCAGAGAGTAAATGGCAATGTGGGAGTGCAATTTATTTTCGAATCCTTCGAGAAGTAAAGCCAGAAAAAATAAAAACCATTTTCCGAAATTTTTGTTTTTTACGGATATCTCCAGATATACTTAAAATTTTAGAACTTTCTCAACGGCATATTGTTAGTCAGGTAAATGCGCAACTTTGCCACAATTTAACCATCTTTGTATCTCTCATAGTTTCCGAGATCCAAATGGTGAGGATCGAATTTGAAACACCCTGTATAACATGTCGAAGGATTTGTGGTAGAACTTGTGGTTCAGATCTCAAACAAATCCAATGGATTTATATGATGATTATCACACCAATGATCCTTTATGGTGCAATTGCCTGGTAGCCGAAGGCTTTACAGGAAACGGCCCAGGCAAAGCTCTCTGGCTTACAGAGACAGGCTTGTCTGGCCATCAGTCTTGCCAGCAGTACCACACCGTCAGCGGCCATGTAGATCCTCCTAGATATACCTCCTCTCCACATGTTTCTGGAGAGAGAGGCTAGATGGACGACATATAGACTTGTGCACATTGCCAATTGCACAAATCAATTCAATCCAGAGTGCAACAGCCTGTTGGTTGACACTACAAGTCACAGCATTTTGGAAATGACCTCTGACTTTATGCCTCCAACTGTCAACTACGAACTGCCTCATACAGTACTGCTCCCGAGTAGAGAGGACTGGATCCTCCAGGAGAAGGAAATATTAAGAGCAGTCAGTTGTTGATTCGCAGATGGATCAAAAACACCTTTCGGTTCTGGTGCAGGTGTTTTCAGTTGCAGACCCAGGACAGAGATATCAACCTGCCTAGAAACCTATGCGACTGTATTTCAAGCAAAAATTTACCTTTATATAATTTTGTCATATGATGATAAAACCTAGATTAGGTCCTAGTTTTCATTTACGCTACTGTATCACTATTAATACACTCATGTATAAAAATATTCTTGGTTAAGTGGTAAAATAGCATAAGCTATACTCCGCCAAGATAAAAACAAATACCATTTATTATTATTACTATTATTATCATGTGCGTAGAGATTGGAAGAATCCAACCTTGCACAAGTCAATAAAAATATTCTCGGACAGTCAAGCGGCGTTAGAAGCTCTTGGCTCCTACCGAGCAAAACCTTAATTGGTAGCAAATTGCCAAAAACGACTCTTCTCGATAGGAAGACCTAACAGATTATCTCTGGTCTGGATTCATGGCCATACTGGCCTGGAAGGCAATGAGGCTTCTGACTATCTTGCAAAGGTGGGTGCTGCAAGCAGCTCCAAAGGATCAGAACCTGTCATTGGCATCGCTTCAGGCTTTGCTAAACAAAAATTGAACACCTGGATGGCAAGAAGAGGTATGGACTTCTGGCAGAACCTTCCAGGATTGGCTCACTCCAAGGCGTTTATTCACCCTTCGAAGCTTGATACCAAAGAGTTGTTGGACTACAGTAGGAATGAACTACGATGTCTAACAGACCTTCTCAGAGATTACAGTCATTTGAATTATCATAAGCAGAGACTCGAACTGTCGGAAGACAGTGTGTGTTGTCTCTGTTTGGAAAATGATGAAACAGCAGAGCACATACTTTGTGCCTGCCTCGCTGGGGACCAAATCAGGTTTCTAGAGTTCGGCAGAGCCGTACTCTTGACATCTGACCTGAAAGACCATTCACCATACAAACTAAACGGCTTCGTTAAGAAGCTGGATTTATTTGGTCGATTGTGAATAGGTGTGATCAAAAATAAACCCTTTCGGGTTGCGGTGGAGGGTAGAATAGACCCACTCACTTTGGACCTAACCTAAACTAACCTATAAGGCTATATATTTGTGAAGCATCAGGAA
>NW_019295134.1:0-18842 GCF_000500325.1 Leptinotarsa decemlineata
GGACAGGAAAAAGGAGATGAGGAAAATAAATGCGGCGAAACAACCACGATGATCTTGAACACAAATGCAGACAAACATGGCGGATCAAATGGGTCTACTACCACGCCAGGCTCAAAAAACGAAGAGCAAGAAAGTTTTTTCACCCCGAAATCAGAGTTTGAAACTCCACAATCGGGAATACCTTGGGAGGAGGAGATCGGCCAGAGCCCCGTGTTTGATCATTTTGGTGTAAACGCAACACTGGCAGAGATAACGATGATCTCGGAAGGTGAAGGGGAGAAAGATTGGGAAGATCACCCTATAATGGATATCTTGAACACTAGGTCACCTGACAAAGACAAAGGAAAAAGGAAAATGAGCAGCCCACTTTTGAAAACTGGTATGTGTGAGAAAGATAAGGTAGAAATGGAATACGCCTGCTTGGTGCAGATGGTAGAAGGAATAAGAAACCTCGCGAAATTAGTGAAGGACCATTCAAACACGAAAAAAAAAATTAAAGAAGTATCAAAAACACTACATAGGGCGGCCAACAGAGCTGAAAAGCAGTTTTCCCAAGTGACACACAAAAGGAAAAAGACTGACAAGGAGGACGAGATAGTAAGAGGACAGACGGAACAGATAGACTAAAACAAAGTAGAAACCAGAACCATTTCAATTCAAGTAGACGCTGAGATGATCAGGAGAGAACTCGAGGAGAGGAGCAATGGCAAGACAGCTTTTTTCGGCGAACAAAAGTGAGCCACGAGGTCAAAGAAATCAGGGAGGAAAACCGCGACCTTGTAGTTCTTATAGATCCCGAAAAAGGGTCACACGAAGGCAGGGCGATGGAAGAAGTGATTACAAGATTCTCAGACGTTACTGATCTTTTAGCCGATAAACCAACAAGCATAGAATTCGTACAGAAATGTACAAAGACTACTACTAGCAAGGGGGTAATTGAGAACGCTAGTACGGTGTCCATAATACCCATAAAGACTGGAGACACAGGAGGTATGGAGGAAACGGAAAGGATGTATGAAGGCATTAAACAGCTTAGGCAGCGGATGCTAACACCAGGTTACGAAAGAAAATTGGGAGTCGTAGCGTCAGAGGAACTGAACGAGGAATACCTGCGAAATAGTGTGGAAAGTATATTCCAGGGAATTAATATAGAGGCCATAGTTTTCGAAAGGACAAAAAACAAACGGATCAGATACAAAGATGGGAAAAAATTTGAAAGGAAACTGACAAAGTAGTAGTGAAAACGGCAGGGAAAAACTACGCCGACGCACTGAGGGAGTTGAGGAGCAACACGAATATAAAGGAGGTTGAAATAAAAAACATCAAGAGGACGACCAAGGGAGATATTTTATTGGAGGTGAAAAAAAGGGAACGCTAACGCGAGGGTGGAGTACACAAACAAGGAAACCATAGTTCATGTTTCGGACATAGAGGCGGACATGACTGAGGAGAACGTGAAAGAATCGATCCTCAGAACAGTTCGAAGGTGTAGAGAAGAAAATGTCAAGGTTATTTCGCTCAAGCTAAACATGTACGGAAACCAAAACGCGATGGTTTCGGTGGACAGGAATACAGCACAGTAAGAGAACTGACTAAAAAAGGTACGTTCAGAATTGGATGGGTACCATGCAGAGTGCGGGAGAGTTAACATCACACGTTGTTTTCGATGTCTCAATTTTGGGCATAGGAGAGACGAATGTGAGGCAGCCGATAATTCAAATAAATAAATAAGGAGGGAGAGAGGAAGAGAAGAAGGCCAAATAAAAGAGGAGGGGAAGGAGAAGAGAAGAGAACTGGAACGTTAAATGAAGGTGCTACAAATTAACATAGAAAGAGGGAGAGTGGCACAAGATGCGGCATACGCAGAGGCGGACCGACATAGGGTAGACCTAGTGTTTCTTCAAGAACCGAATAAAGCTGTTGCAAAGAAACAGGGACTTGTGACGGACAAAAACGAAGACACAGCAATGTACTGTAGGAATAAAAGCTTTGGAATTTTGTCGCATCATGCATACGAGGGGTACATAAAAGTGGATTTCGAAAGGTGGACAATATACAACGCTCATATATCACCAACATAACAGATGAAGTCTATAGAACGATGGTGGACGAAATCATGCAACGAATCAAAGGGGAAGGAAAGGAAGCTATTGTTCTCGGAGATTTCAACGCCAAGTCTGCCTTATGGGGTGCCGGTACACCCGATAGAAGAGGAAGATATATGGAAGAGTGGCTGGCGTCAATGGATATGGAGGTGAATAATGATGGAACCACACCCACCTTCGTCAGGGGGCGGAGTGAATCTTTCATTGATATAACATTAACAACATGGACAATAAGATGGTACCAAAAAATAAAATTAGGATTGGAAGAATCTATAGTAGTGCAAACTATGATAGGTTTTATCAAAAGTGTGCTAATCTAGACTGGAATGGTACCCTATTTACGCAAGAACCTTTCCTTGCTTTTTACTGTCAACTTATGGAAGTATTCAATGTATCTTTTCCACTGAAGAAAATCAAAATGAAACGAAAAAAGCCTTGGGTAACAGCTGGAATTAAAGTATCTTCAAAAAACATGCGTTCCTTGCATTACATAAAAAAATTCACAAACAATCCTGCTATACATGAATATTTTAGCAGTCTTCTGCGATTTTGCGAAAGCGTTCGACTGTGTTAACCACAATTTACTCCTGCATAAGTTGCATTATTGTGGTTGCAGAGGAAAAACGCTCGAGTGGTTTCAGTCATATTTAACGGGACGAAGTCAGATGGTGAGGACAAACGAACTATCCAAAAAACTAGAAATCAATTCGGGTGTACCACAAGGTTCAGTACTAGGCCCGATCCTCTTTCTTGTATATATTAATGACTTATTAACTATAGGTGTATCTGGCAAACTAACTCTTTTTGCAGACAATACCACAATTTTGTGGCATAGTGAATCAGTAGTGGATAATCTTCATGAAAACATATCCAGAGACATTTTAATTATAAAGTCTTGGTGTGATTCAAATTTATTATCATTCAACATCAGCAAAACAAATATGATCACTTTTAAATGTAATCTTGACACAATTTACCCTTAGCTAACGGAACTATTGAAAATAAAGATTGCGCTAGGTTTCTAGGACTTTATATAGACAAAGGTCTGAAATTCGAAAACCACATAAAAAAACTGAGGGCTACAGTTACCTCGGGGTGCTATGCACTGAGAGTTATATCTAGAGAACTTGGAAGCTCTACAGCAAGAACTGCATATCATGCTATGATAGAGACGCACCTGAGATACGGTATACCTTTTTGGGGGGTGTGCAGTTCCCACCTTCTTAATTCTATTTTAGAATTACAAAAAAGAGCATTCAGACACATATACAAGATGAATCCATCTTTAAAGAAAAACGAATATTAACAGTGGTAGCACTCTTTATTTTGGAAACTGCGTGTCTCGTTAGAAAACATATATTGCGATATAACAACAATTATTTCCATTACAAAACCCGCATGAGAAACAAAAATAACCTGAAACTGCCTATCCCTTCCTCCGCATTAATCAAGGATTCTTTTTTTTATAACGGTGTTAAAATGTACAATCACCTGCCTGAATGCCTCAAAGAAGTAAATCTGAATATTGAATACTTCCGAAAAGACATCAAAGGAGTTTTAATCAGCAGGTCCTATTATAGCTTGCAGGAATTTTGCGATGATCGTCTCTAATTGATATTTCATGTTTATTTTGCTTATAGTATGTATTCGTACATGTGCGAGCGTATTTTCGCATACATTTTTTTATTTATTTTGTACTATATGTTTGTATGTACCTATGACAAAAATCTTACTGAGAAAGATTTGTTAATGTTGTTTTTAGTTTTGATGTTTTTTGTGAGTCTATATTTTTAAATGTATTTTATATCTTAGATATGTAAACTTTGTCAATAAGAATACCTTCTTGAGACAATAAAGTATATATTATTATTATTATAAGAAGCAGAGATCGATGAGAAACATATCCTAGAACACTCAGTTTGGCTTCAGAAAAGGAAGATCCATAATCGATGCGGCAAAACACGTAATCGGCGAGGCGACAATCGACCGAAAGAAGTGGGCTGCGCTGGTGTTACTGGACGTGAAGAATGCCTTCAATACGGCAACGTGGAGTCTGATTGTCGGTAAGCTCAGACGCAAAAGAGTTATCGACTACATCGTAAATATCATAGAGAACTATCTAAGTGCGAGAGAACTTGATCTGGGAACCAGAAGCATCTTCATGACACAGGGAGTACCACAGGGATCCGTACTGGGACCGACGTTATGGAACATACTTCATGACGGAGTGCTCTCACTGGATCTTCCTGAGGGATGTTCCACGGTGGCGTATGCTGATGACCTTATAGCAAAATCCAACAATGCCGACGACCTGGTCGAGAACAGCGCTCTGGTACAAATCTATCTCTGGATTAGGAATTATCATCTCTCTCTTGCGCCGGAGAAAACAGAATCGGTTATCATCAAAGGAGCAAGGAAACGAGATTCGATCAGATTCAACCTTTGCGGAGAGACGGTCATACCTAAAAAGAAGGTGAAGTACCTCGGTATTTGGATAGACGACAAGCTGCTTTTTGGGGAACACGTTAAGCAGGCAATATCCAAAGCAGAAAGGCAGGTGATAGCACTTTCAAAAATCATGCCTAACGTGAGAGGAATGGGAAGTCATAAGAGAGCCGTCCTCAGCGGCGTGGCACAATCAGTGGTGGTGTACGGCGCTCAGGTGTGGCACGAAGTACTGCGCATTGAGCGGCATCGAAGCACGCTGATGAAGTTGCAGAGACGTATGTTGCTACGTATTGCGAGCGCATACAGAACCGCCGCCACGGAAGGTTTGTGCGTTATCACGATCACGATCACAATACCAACCGACTTGCTAATAAAAGAATGGGTAGCCGTTTTCGAAAGGCGAGGGGAAGCGGGATTTGCCGTGGTCGTACGCCAACGCATTGTGGAGAAATGGCAACGCAGGTGGAACGCCCATACAACCACCGCGCAGTGGACGAAGACTTTGATCCCTGACCTGCACTCCAGGCTAAACTGTCCACACAGAAAAGTCGACTATTTTCTGAGCCAGTCCCGTGGACACGGGACTTTTAGAACGTACACCCGGAGAATCGGCAAAGCCACAGACGAAAGGTGCATCTACTGCGGCGATGAAGACACACCGAAACATACGGTTCAACACTGCGAGAGATAGATGGTACAACGAACTTGTCTGGAAACAGAGATAGGAGGAGAAACCTCAAATGGTATGATCACAGGAAACATAATAAAGACCATGTTAGAGAACCGACGGAAATGGGAGGCAATACACTGTTTCGTTAAAAATATCTTGAAAGCAAAGGAAGAAGAGAAAAGATGTCAACAGGCACGCGCAGGGCCCCTATGACGTCGCGACATAAATTTTAATTGTTAATATAATCGATCACTGGACAGTGTATATTTGCATATTAACAGGAATGTGAAAAGCTGATCGACGTGAACACAAACTGCCAGGCTAGTTCGAAGTTCCTCATTGGATGATTGGGTAGTTCTGATCAGATTAGGTTGGAACAGGTAAAGTAAGGTTGGGTCAGGTTAGGTTAGGTTATTTTGGGTTAGGTTTAGTCGGGTAAGGATAGGGTGGGTCAGGTTGGGTTGAGTTGGGTTAGGTTAGGTTGTGTTTGGTCAGGTCAGGTCAGGTTAGATTAAGTCAGGTCAGATTAGTTTAGGTCAAGTGGAGTGGAGTCAAGTCAGTTTGGGTAAGGTCAGGTTGGGTTAGGTCAGGTTCGGTTAGGTTTGGTCAAGTTAAGTTAGGTCGCGTCAGGTTAGATTAGGTCAGGTCAGATAAAGTTAGGTTAGGTTAGGTCAGGTCATGTTAGGTCCGGTTAGGTTAGGTTAGATAAGGTCAGGTTAAAACAGGTCTAAAAAATAGGAAGATACAGATGGGAGACGGCACTAAAATAAAAATGAACGGAGAAGTTCCACAGGGATCTGTGCTTGGCCCGATACTGTGGAACGTGCTATATGGTGGAGTCCTCTCTCTGCCTCTAGACCATGGAGCAAGAGCAATGGCATACGCAGATGACTTAGTAATCTTCGTACAAGCAAACACGAGAGAAGGGATGGAAAAGAAAGCCAATGCAACAATAAAAAAGGTGGAAAAGTGGATGACAGATCATGAACTGAGAATTGCAAGCCAGAAAACCGAGGCTGTTATACTGAAGGGGACCAAGCAAGAAAGAATCAGAAACAAGATGAGTTTTAAAGTGGGAGAGGATATGATAAGACCCAGCAGAAGCCTGAAGTACCTCGGGATACATATGGATCACCAAGGCACCTTCTGGATACATGTAACCGAAACTGCTAAGAAAGCCGAAAACAGGATTTCCATACTGACTAGATTGATGCCGAATATAGGGGGGCCGAGCAGCAATTAAAGAAGAATGCTTCATGGAGTAGTACAGTCCATCTTATTATATAGAGCTCCGGTGTGGCACGAGGCAATGAACATCGAAAGACATAAATTGAAAATGATCAGCGTTCAAAGGAAGGCACTGATACGGTTAACAAGTGCATACAGAACAACGTCAGCAGCAGCACTCCAAGTGATATCGGGAATCCCACCAATACACCTACTGGTGGAAGAGAGTGCATACATCTATGATAACTCGGACGGGAACAGAAAAGGAGTAAGAACGGCAGCTAGGGATAGAACGATGAGAAGTTGGCAGAAAGAATGGGAAGAAGATCGTGGAAGAGCAGAATGGACAAAAGTATTGATACCAGCCATGGGTGAAAACAAAACACAGAAAAACTGATTACTTCTTCACACAGTTTCTCACTGGGCATAGAGCGTTTAAAAAATACACAGAGATTATTGGGAAAACGGAAGATGATAGATGCGAAGAGTGCGGCAAAAAGGATACACCAGACCATGTTGTATTCGAATGCCCACGATATGAAAATGAAAGACACAGAATGCGAAAGGAGATAGGAAAAGAAATAACAGCAAGAAACATAATAAGTCTCATGATGGATGATGAGAGACAGTACGAGATAATATACAGTAGGGTAAGGAGAATTATGGAAAAGAGAAACGAAGAAGAGAGAAAAAGAGGAGGATGAAATGAAGACCAAGCACCAAACTGCCTGACGTTAACTGGATGCGGTGGTACCGGACAGTTCTGGTGAACAAAACGGAGGGGTTTTAGTGGGTAACTGTCTGCTAGAGCAGCGGAGTCCCACACTACCGTCAATAAGACCCTTGTGACGTGTGTCCATAAAGGATTTCCCCTCCAAAAAAGAATGTAAATCAGGTCAGGTTAGATCAGGTCAGGTTAGGTTAGGTTGAGTTAGGTCAGGTCAAATTAGATTAGGTCAGGTTAGGTTGGGTCAGGTCATGTTAGGTCCGGTTAGGTTTATAGATCAGATCAGGTTAAGTTAGGTTAGGTCAAATTAGGCTAGGTCAGGTTGGGTTGGGCCAATCGGGTTATGTTAGCTCAAGTCAGGTTAGGTCAGGTCAGATTAGGTTTGGTCAGGTTAGGTTATGTTAGGTCGGGTCCGAGAGACTTGGACACACTCACCGCTCAAAAAAAAGGTGAGTGTGTCGGAGTAAGGGGCAACTCTTACTCTTCTCAGGCCGATGTGAAGCGAAGACAACAGCCTCTCCATCGGCAAGATCATTGGGTGCCTACTCGCTGGCGGACCTGTCTCTTACAGAACGCAACGGATCTAGAGGGGGTACACTCGATAAAAAACCTCCTGGAGACACACACCTAGTGTGGAGGGATGGCGCTCCCTGGGATTTCTCCGGCCTTTCTCACCCTACTTCTATCTCCCTTGGGTAAGATATCTTCTTCTCTTTACTATCGGCCTCCCTTGGCCAACTTTCTTCCGACCCCGACGCTATTAGGGTATCCGAGGGCTAGGGGTCACTCCGTTCCTTCTTCGGGATGCAGGGGAGGCGGCTGCATCCTCTTCTCTTCAAGTGCCCCTCTTACTTGCCTCCACAGGGGTATAGTGAGAGGAGGGCTACCGCGTCCCCTAATCTTAAGGTGTAGCACCATTGTGCCGAAGGGATGCATGGCACAGGGGTGATTAGGTGTGTCTCAAGCGATGCCCTCTGAAAATGGCGACTCAGGAGGGACTTAGCCTTACCCCTGCATGCGGGGCTCTGCAGGGGCGGACCGAACTTTCCCCAGCGACTCGTGGGAAAAAAATGAATGATGACAATATAAATAAAAGAGTAGAGAAGGAACATACCAAGCTCAAGGTGAGTAGCCCCAAACAGAGGAGCAATTCGACAGGCGACACTACAAAGAGAAAAATGAAGGACAAAGACTCC
Organism: Leptinotarsa decemlineata; assembly: GCF_000500325.1. Taxonomy (NCBI): domain Eukaryota; kingdom Metazoa; phylum Arthropoda; class Insecta; order Coleoptera; family Chrysomelidae; genus Leptinotarsa; species Leptinotarsa decemlineata. Next base: position 8,374 of record NW_019295134.1, read on the forward strand.
ATAGGCAAAGGGGACGAACCATACAAACGGAAAAAGAGTCTTGCGGTGTGAGGCAATACAGTCCATCTAAAAAGACAAACTAAATCGGTACATAGAAGCCCTGAATAGGGACTCTATCAAAGGGTGGCTAGAACGTAACAAATACGAGAAGGCTGAAAAACTGACGTACGATGCAAATGTCCAGACGGTCGGTCGGTAGCCAAGTGGTTCGGCGTGGGTGATTTGTTCACTCACTCGAATTGACTGCCGTGTTGGTCGGTGGTTCAAGCCCTAGTCTGAACGATCGATCTTCACTTGCTATCGTCCAACCCGTGTTAGGAATCACACGTTAAAAGGTAAGACCTCGTTAATCCTTAGCTCGCACAAGTTTCGACTTCCGAGGGTTGTCGTTCGTAGGGGTGCGACAGCTGGTTAACGGAAAAACAGATTTTTTTTTAAACCACCAAAAGAAGACTCCAAAGTAGACGCCAGCACCCAAACGGAAAATAAAAAGCAAACGGACTCCAGCACGCAATGAGATGAAAGTGATTTAAATACCAGACAGAACTTGGATGGAATTACGAGCTACGACGACTGGCTGCAGATAGCCGACAAGACATGGCACCCGGATGTGTTTCAGAGGACGGTAGCCAAGGTGGGCAGTCCCACCAAAGACAGCACCGTCAAGGTAGTGATGGTGGAAGCAACCGACCCGGGCATGACGAAAAGCATCCAGGCAAAGTACCTACTCAGACACCCCGAAATAGCGGAGACCACAGGAGACTTTGAAGTGCTACAGCAAAGCACTACAGAGAGGGGGACAGATGAGGTACTTTCCATGAGAAAGTTCATTAGAATCAACCTGGGGCAAACCGAAAGGGAATTGTGGGACAAGTTGATAATGCTTAAGGAGGAAACAGCCGAGGACTCCTGGATTGCTCTGCATAAAATTGAGTGTATGAGCCTTGGGAGGTTGGGAAAAATGGTGGAAACCGTATTTAAGGACTCGAATACACAAACAATAATATTCACAGACAAATTAGAGGACCCTCCGAAACAAACAATTAACAGGCCGAGGAACACGTACGCGATGGTTGTAGACGGAGGGCCACCGACACTGGTCAAGTCCTCGCAAATATCAAGAAAACATTGATGGGAACGAGAGACATTGAGGCTGTGAAAAGTGTGAGGAGGACGAAGGAGGGAAAAATCCTCATCCTTACAAAAAAAGATGAAAATGCTGTGGAAACCCTGAGAGAAAAAATTATGGCAGCAGGAGAGGGACTCGCGGTGAGAACCAGTGTCACCCGGGCAGACCGGGGTGAGGTCACGATCCACGCCAGAGGATTGGACGAAACGACAACACTTGAGGATGTGCATGACGCATTGAGGAAGGAGTTGGGAGACCCCGAGGCACCATATAGATTGAGCGGGCTGAGGCCAAAAGCCCAGGACACGCAAGCGGTCACGATAATTGCCAAAGCCGAAATCACAGAACGACTTCTTATCAAAGGAGAGTTGAGGATCGGTATGAATCTGTGCAACCTCCAGAGGAGGGTAGACCTTACGAAGTGCATGAAATGCTGGGGCTACGGGCACGTGAAGAGTGACTGTAAAAGTAGGCACAACCGGCTGAACCTGTGCAGGAACTGCGGTGAAGAAGGTCACAGAGAGAAAAACTGCACAGCACAGGCTGAGTGCCCGACGTGCAAGGAAAAACATAAAATGGGCACCAGCAAGTGCCGCATCTTTAGAAAAGAATTATCAAGATGCAGGAAGGAGGAAAATAAATGGATAGTTTCGCTGTAGTACCGGGGAAGTACCGGGAGCGAAAACATCTTAAATGGTGAAGATCCTCCAAACTAACTTGGGAAGAGCACGCGTGGCCCATGACCTGGCCTACGCTAAGTGCAAAAAAGAACAACTGGACTTGCTGATAGTGGCTGAACCAAACAAGGCAAAAATAAGGGGAACAACATGGATCCAGGACAAACGGCAGGATGTTGCAATGCTGATACTTAACAGGACTCTTGAAGTAGTTTCTACCAAGGAAATGTAGGGCTATATAGTCGTCAACTTCAAACAGAGCACTCCCGTCTGCTGTTACATATCTCCGAATATAGGAATCATAGAATACAAGGCGAAAGTGGATGAGATTATGCGAGAGGTTGACTATAAAAACAATGTAATGGTCCTCGGGGATTTTAACGCCAAATCACCGGCATGGGGATCCACTGTAGAAGATGCTCAAGGGGAACACTAGACATAATGGTTCGCAGCAAAGAACATGACCGTCCTTAACGACCTTCTGCAGAGGAGCAAGCTAGACATGCATTGATGTCACCGCCGTGACCTTAAAGATGGCGGAAGATATCTCCAGCTGGAGCGTACTGCAGGAAGAGAACCTGTCGCTACACAAGTACATGCTGGTAGAAACGAAAAATCTGATGAAGCCAATCTGGAAAGGTGGAAAACAGAAAAAGCACACTCGTGAAGAACCAGTCGCACATCAAGACTGGCAGATACAACCAGTGCAACTTTTCACCATGGAAGAGATAGAAACTGCAGTGGAGACCATGAAGACAGGAAAGGCTCCAGGGCCGGACGGAATTCCTAGTGAGGCGATCAAAAAGGGGTATAAAGTGGAGCCTGAGTGGATTGCGGACGTGCTAAACACTCTCCTGACCCAGCAGGCATTCCCCGAGCAGTGGAAAATAGCAAGAATTGTCCTGATTCCGAAGAAAGGCAAGGATCACAATCTGCCTTCAGCATATAGGCCTCTCTGTATGCTGAACACGATAGGAAAACTGTACGAGACTCTCGTCAGAAATCGACTGGCAACTAAAGTAGAGGAGAAAGGGGGATTGGCAGGAAACCAGTTTGGCTTCAGGAAGGGGCGGTCAACGATCCATGCTCTAGAACAGATGAAACACTTCGCAGCAGAAGGCAGAGAGAAGTGGTGTGTATTGGTGACATTGGACGTGGAGAATGCTTTTAACTCTGCGGACTGGGGGCTCATTATAGAGAAGGTCAAGAGCATGGGCGTTTCTGGATACCTGGTCAACATACTGAAATCGTACTTGCGAAACAGAACGATAGAGGTAGAGCGAGACAAACCCAGAGAAGTCCACGTAGGTGTCCCACAGGGGTCGGTCCTAGGGCCGCTCCTGTGGAATATTCTGTATGATGGGGTGCTCAGACTAAACCTATCTGAAGGTGCCAAGACCATCGGCTTTGCCGACGATCTCGCTCTTATAACTAAGGGAAAAGACGGACAAGGACCTCATCAGAAAAACGGAACGGAACCTACGAGAGATTGAGAGCTTCATCACCATCCACAAGCTCAGATTAGCGCCGGAAAAGAGTGAGGCCGTAATACTGAAGGAAAAAAAGAAGCGGGATGGCATAACCTTTCGGCTTGGACGAACCGAAATAATTCCCAAAAAAACCCTCAAGTACCTGGAGATAATTATCGACAGTGGCAGACTCTATGGACCTCACGTAGTACCAGCTGCCAAAAAAGCTGAAGCTAGAGCGGCATGCCTAGCAAGACTGATGCCGAACATTAGGGGACCTGATAGCGACAAGAGGGCGGTACTAGGAGGAGTGGTACAGTTCATCCTACTGTATGGAGCTCCGATTTGGTACCTAGCCATGAGGATGGAGAAGTACAGGCAAATTCTGACCAAGACCCAGAGAAAGAGCCTAGTACGGATCATATCTGCGTACAGAACAGTGTCTGCAGAAGCGGCACAGGTCGTAGCACGCATGATCCCTATAGACCTTCTTGCTGCGGAGAGGAAATACACCCACGAGAGGAGTGGAGACGAGGCGTTGGCAGCACGAAGGCGAAGGGCGAGGGAAATAACTATGGACAAATGGCAGGAGAGGTGGGACAACATCCAGGAAAAGGCCCAGTGGACAAAGAAACTGGTACCATCGGTGAAAGACTGGATGGTCCTCAAAGACAGGAGAACTAATTATTTCGCAACGCAGCTCCTGACAGGCCATGGCTCCTTCGGCAGCTACACGCATCGAATCGGAAGGACTCCTGGCGAAGAGTGCGCCTACTGTCGAAATGAAAGAGACGATGCTGAACATACGTTGTTTCTGTGCCCGAGATGGACAGCAGAGAGGCAGACGCTTCAGGCTGGCATCGGAGAACCACTTGCCATAGAGAAATTTGTGGTAACAAGAAATAACAACTGGAGAGAATTTCGGAAATATGCCAATACCGTAATGGCCATAAAAGAGCGAGAAGAGCGCAAGCGACAGCAGCAGCAAGAGTAAGATGGAGAGGCAGACGATATAGAGATGTCAGATCCATCTGACGAATGTCCGTACGGACGGTACCGGATGGATCATTCGTGGCGAAGAGGGGGGAGTTTTACTGGCTAACGAAGCACCAGTCACTCGTGGAGTCAGTCCCGTGTGTTCGAAGGTCTTTCTCCCCCTAAAAAAAAGGGTTATGTTAGGTCAGGTTAGGTCAGGTTGGGTTATGTGGGGTCAGGTCAGGTTGGGTTATGTGGGGTTAGGTCAGGTTGGGTTATGTGGGGTTAGGTCAAGTTGGGTCATGTGGGGTTAGGTCAGGTCAGGTTAGGTTAGATTAGGTCAGATTATGTTAGGTCAGGTCATGTTAGGTTCGATCATGTCAGGTTTGATCAGGTCAGGTTAAGTTAGGTTAGGTCAAATTAGGTTAGGTCACGTTAGGTTGGGTCAGGTCATGTTAGGTTAGGTTAAATCAGGTCAGGTAAGGTTAAAATAGATTAGGTTGAGTTTGTTTAGGTCAAATTAGGTTAGGTCAGGTTAGTTTGGGTCAGGTCGGGTTATGTTAGCTCAGGTCAGATCAGGTTATGTTAGGTCAGGTTAGGTTATGTGGGGTTAGGTCAGGTCAGGTTTGGTTAGGTCAGGTCAGATTAGGTCCGGTCAGATTAGGTCAGATCAGATCAGGTCATGTTGGGTTAGATCAGGTCAGGTTAGATCAGGTCAGGTTAGATCAGGTCAGGTTAGATCAGGTCAGGTTAGATCAGGTCAGGTTGAGTTATATCAGGTCAGATTAGGTTATGTGGGGTTAGGTCAGGTTTGGTTAGGTTTGGTCAGGTCAGGTTAGGTTAGGTTAGAGCAGGTCTATATGTTCTATAAAAGGTGTGCCCAACTCAACTCAAACAGAACAGAAGAATTTTTCAGATTGGCAGGAAAACTTAACAGCGCCAAAAATTCCTCTTCTGAAGAGACGAATGACGATTACTCAGACTCACAAACCGGCTCAAAATCATTCTATATTACAAAAATTGCGGTTTTCAGGGCCGCCAATTTTTTCTAAAGAATTCGTATAGCAATGAGAATGATGATGAAAATTGGTTGTTGAACTTGCCTAAACGATGACGCAAGCGAGTTGTGCAACTGTCTTCACTTCTTTTTCAATACTAAATGTTGATCGGGTTGTTTGTTTTGGCATTCTATAAAAATCTAAGTTCTTACATGAAGTTGAGAAAAATAGCAAACTAGTAATAGGGAGGGGCGCGCTCGGCCGCCATTTCGCAAATTCTAGTGGCGCAGATATTCCTAGAAACTACTCGCAATTTTTTTTTCATATTCACTCAGAATGAAGAAATTTTGGAAATTTTGGCAATGTCGCATTGTAATCTTCTCATGTTCCATGTTCTCCTATTTCTATGTTTGACATTTGATGTTTTTGTAGATGTCAGATTGATGAATTTTAAATCATTGAAATAAACGATAATTTCAATTATTCTTTATATATTTGTGAGCAAATCACCTTCTGTATGACTCTAAATTACTATTTTATGTATACTGGCATATGTTGCAGATCTAAAAGCAGTGAAATAGTGCGAATAAATTGCTTGTGTTTGTGTATTTACACCGACCACCGATGAGAACTTTTTCTTCCAGGCATTTCCGCAGAAAAATTTCACGATTTTTATCGTTTTTGGTGAGTTTTTAACCGTCCGTCAAAATTTCATGCAAATCCTGAAGGTTACCATATTCGCTACCTTTTCCGGTAACTCAATTTGCCCTTTTATTTCATCTAGTAGATACAAAACAGTTTATTTTTTCAACCGATAACGTTAGTAAAAGTCAAGCTCATCATATTTTTCGAAGCATTCTGTTCTTTTCCTATACACTTTTGGTCTTCTAGTATAGGTAAATAAATTCTTCATCAGATGAACTTGAGCTAGACGTTTCAAAATTATTCATATTATTATGATCAACGGCTAAACGAACATAAAACTAGCAAACGTAGCGAGTAGCACAACAAATAACAATTATAAAAATTGAGGTTATATTGTAGTTAAATGACACTTCAGCGAGTGAAACTAGAACAGTCTTACTTACCTTGAATTGCAGCAATTTGCTGATCTCTGGTAGTGCCTTGTGTTGATTCATGTTTAGGAAGAAAAATCAAATTGTTCTCCGTCCAAGTATCAACTTCAATTTCATTATTTATTTTAGCTAAAGCTATCAGTCTTCGAGATCGCTTGTTCATAATGCACACCTTACTATGGCAACTCATGAACTAATCAAACACCAAACATGTATTAGGTAAATATATTGTCGATTTTTCGGCAGTGCATTTCTTATTATAGAGGGCGCTAGAGTACTACCACGCCCAAGATGCCATAATTGGGGCTGTTTAAAATCTGTTAAAATCTGTTTTTTCGTTAACCAGCTGTCGCACCCCTACGAACGACAACCCTCAGAATTTGAAACTTGTGCGAGCTAAGGATTAACGAGGTCTTACCTTTTAACGTGTGATTCCTAATACTGTGTACGCAATATGCTACAACATCATCAGTGGCAACTCACACACATTTATAGTTAAATTCATTAAAATTTCACAATACTCAGGATTCAGTTGAATTTGTTCATAATTTTGTAATTACAACATATAAGTTGCTCAAAATTGAAAAGAAATACTTCATAAAATGAGCATGGAAAACTCTCACAGAAATTGTGGCTACGCATGTAAGATGCCACAATTTTTGGAGGTGTTATAATTGAGGATAGTACAGACACAAGTTGTCACAAATATGACGAAACACACACACACACACACACACATGATTCTCGGACCCAATGATCACTTACCCCACGGTGTAGGGAGTGGTCGTTGGTTGATAATGCTGGCGCGCCCTCCCGAATGGATCGTGGCTTCGGGGGATAGGGCCTGACCAGTGCACACTACGGTGAAAACAAAAATAATACTCTTTTATAAATATTAGTAGATTATACCCAAAAGCATAGCCTGTGCGGGTAGAGGACGTATATTATTTGTCGTGGCGCTCCAAAGAGACTTGCTATTCAACAAGGCATGGGGTCGCCTATCGATTGCGCTGTACTTGAGACATGTTCTCTCACACTCCGGTCTCGAACCAGGTCCGGTGCAGGAGTTTCAACGGTCAACACGTAAGCGTTGAGCCACTGCTAATGAATGATTTGAGATTGAATAACAATTGCACAGAAATGTACGTCAGAAATCGTCTTTTTAGAGTAGGGTTATCTGATCTCTAATGATCAAGAAGTAAGTCTAGGATTCTTTAGACATCTGAAAATGGTTAACCATGTTTTTAATTGAATCCCATTGAAGGTTTAAAAAACATAGAAAGTTTCAATTCTCTTTTCTTCAATATATGATTACTTTTCAAATAGAAGTTTTTCCTTTGTATGCATTTTTTAAGTCGAAAAGTGTTTTGTACTGTTGCGATTGTTAAAATTGTTATTTCTGTCAACCGACTGCACCCTTAACTCTCAGAAGTCTTCGATACTTGTGCGAGCTAGAGAAGACGCGGCCCTTACTTTTATCGTAACACACACACACACAAGCGCGTGCACACACACATATCTGTCACGCAATAGTAGTGTGGACACCACGCCCTGGTGTGAATTGTGGGGTCTTCGAAGTTATTATAACCAGGCCACCAGACCACCAAAGCCAGTGACTTTTCAAGAAAAAAAGTTATATGAAGTACTGGTGATATTTTGACCCCATCTATACATTCCCGAGAGGAAAAGAGGAAGTCCAGGGACACCCTGTATAATCGATGCTTGTTTTATTATTACATACACACATACACCTTTATATGAAACATCAATTTTTCCCCAAACCTAAGGATATCTCCCTATCTTCTACAAGGAATTGACGTTATAATTTCCCTAAAAGTCTACTGATATCCAAAAATTTGGTTAACTATAGAAAATGAGTCATTTTCGGTCTTGACAAAGCAACCGCCATAAATATCAACAATTGGCAATTATTTAAATTTAATAAATTGATGGATGTAGCCATTACTACGTGGTAGGAAATCATTATGAAAAAAAGAGAATTGAAACTTTCTATGTTTTTAACCACTTTTATTTGTAACTAACGTTATTGCAGTTTCGGGCTATAAGGACATTTTCAAACTTATACAATAAACTAAAAATGATTCATTACATTAGCCCATATATAACACAACTGTAAGTACTAATAGAGGTACTTAGCAGTACTATAGCTGCAAGAGTTCTGGTTCATTCCATATGGAAAAACACGTGCAAATTTGAATAAGTCCATTATGGCGACCTCAGGCCCTCAGGCCCAAATCACACGGAAGGGACAAAGATCCGTGCCTCGTCTCTGCCAGACGTCCATTTTGTGTGAATGGGGCTTAGGACTTTTAGAGCCCACTTCATTTCTGCCGTTATTCAGTCAACCAATCACCTACTGCGCGTACAGCGGGAAATTCAAACCACCAGTAGATGAACAAAGATACCACGAGCCCAAAATCCTATGTATTTTCTCATGGAGCAAAACTTTTTGCAATTTTCATTACATCCGAGAGTGGGAGTTTGATGTAATCGATGCAGAGAAGAATGGATGGAGTATCGGAGGGATTCAAAGAGCGTGGGCCCCCATGGGACTCTGCCTCACCGCTCAGGCCTTCACCACTGAGCCCCCTTGTCACGTACCAGTCTCGTGGTCCTAGTGATCATCGGCAGCTGAGTGAAATTAAATTAAAAAAAGTTTATCGGTATGAGATTTGAACGCAGGTTGTCGGCGTGTTAGGCTTTGCCCTTAACCTCGACACCAACGTGGAATATTGGAAGTAATTTCGAATTGTTTATATTTATAGCGGTTGTTTTGTTGGGACCAAAATTGACTCATTTTCTATACCTAACCTCATTTCTGGATTACCGTAGCATTTTAGGGAAATTATAACGTCATTTCCTTGTAGAAGATAGGGAGATATCCTTAGATTTGGGAAAAAATAGATGTTTCATATAAACGTGTGTGTTTCAATGATTGAGAGAGACATGCGTGACGTAATAGATGCAAAGAGAGATGGAGATGGTATCGAGGTGATACGCCGCCAATGTCAGCATGGCAGTGCGAGTGCGGAGAATCATACATCGGTGAAACTAAGAGGCCATTGAAAGTTCGCATTGCTGAGCACAAGCAAATCCGGAATACCAGAGCATGTTTGGACTCATCAACATAACATCAAGTGGACTCAAGCTGAAATCATCCACAAGGAGGAACACTGGTTTAGGAGAAAATTCAAAGAAATTTTGATAGGTAAAATTGTTAAATACGACAAGTTACTGATAAATAGAAGATTTTTCTTTGTGAAAAATACTTTGATTTTTACGCAGTAACTTATCATGGTAAACTAAAAAGTTTGTCCTCCTACACTTGTGTATAAAGTTCTTCATTATAATTTTTCATATTGTGGAAGGTAACAAATACCCAGAAAAGGTCGATGAAAAACTGATTTTCCTCCACAAAAAAATTACTTTCGTTGAATATTATCAACCACGTTCAAACAAACCAAAAATCAATCTTGTACATGCATTCTGAACTCTCTATATTCTTGATGATGTGATTTGATCGAGACAAGGGCCATAAACGATATTGCAGTAGTTGAATATGGATAAAATTAAACAATCGCATAAAATGATTTTTATGTTTCGACTGAGAAATTGTCTGTTCAAATAAATGTTTTTCAACAATCCATAATTATGTATTAGTGAAATGGCATGTGATTAAAAGTGTAATTTTTAGTCAATATTTAATTTCATCGCTAAATTCAATCTCGTGATTGTCGATCCTTAAGTTGTCTTTAGAATTTACAAATATAATACAAGATGATTTTTTAGGATTTATATTCAAATAATGATTTCAAGAAATATTCATGACGTTTTTTATATCGTTGTTCAAAGAATGCTCTTGTGCCAACAAATTTTCTAATTTACTTGAAAATTATAAATTTGTTTCGTTTGCATAGGAGTGCATTTCAAATATTTCAAGTGCTTTGCCAAAGTCAAAAGTATAGATAATAAAGAGTAACGGGTATAATCAGACTCTGAACCGTTTAAGTCAACACACTGCGTTCTATTACTGAGAAATGATTTGATAAATTTCTATGAGATCTCATGAAAACCACTATAGTGAAGTTTGGCACATAGAAGTTCATGATTCATGGTATCGAATA
>NW_019295135.1:0-20491 GCF_000500325.1 Leptinotarsa decemlineata
AAGGTGTATTTGAGTATACTCCTGCTGAGCTACAAATTTGATATACTCTTCATCCTATGGAAAACCAGTTTCAAGATAGCAAGAATGTGGAAAATGAAAAAAAAAATTAAAATCGGCCGATCGGTTTCAACTGTTTTGTTGCTGATACTCAAGGTGTATTTGAGTTTACTCTTTGTGAACAACAAATTTAGAACATCTTCAATTCCAGGAAAAACCAGTTTCGATATAGCAAGATCAGAAAAAATGAAAAAAAAAATAATCAAAAATGTTTCGTTATATCCAAGGTTTAGCAACTAAATAGTAACTAAATATGTAAAGATCAAAGGAAAAGTATATAATTCATTGAATTACCTTGCTACCTTTATATCACGATAGCATTATTTGCGATTTCTAGGGATCGGCATGAGCAACAAAATCGTTGTTTTGGAAACCAATTAGCAACTATTCAGCTACAAATTGATGTATTTTTTTGCAATTTTACTGGATTCGCCATGCTAGCCTGATTGGGCTGGATTTGCATTATGATTCAAACAGTATGTCGATTTGTGATGGTGATCTAAATCAGAACCATGAGAATTTTCACGAAGCATATTCTCGTCCAAAACCAAGTGTACACTTCTGAAATACTTGGCGAATCCATTGAATCCCTAGGCTTATCAAATACCTCATCATCAAGTTTAATTCTTCTGCTCACAAAAAATATTTGTGATAACTAAAATTTCTTTAAGAAGTAATGAAAAGTTATGGTCAGATCAGACATTAAGTCAATACGAATAATACTCATACATTTTTTTCAACTCGTTCAAAATATTCATCATCAATTGTCCCAATATGATTTATAGCTTTGTTGAAATGGTGAAAGCAATTTGTTATTCGCATAATTGTCATGGCATAACATCCGCAAGAAAAAATTCACTCATAAATAATTCCGAATATGACAATCAACAAATTTGAATGATATAATAAAATTATGGATTCGAACGGCACACAATTTTATTCGAATTGTATGATAAACTCGCGAAACGAATAGCTCTACAAACAGTAATAAATTAAAAAGTTTTTGCAAATGTACATTTTGAAGCTCAACGTCATTATTGATTTACGATAATTTTGTGAAAATGAACGCGAATTCCCATTTTGAAGAACAAACGAAATTTATTGCGGGTCGGTATGACTGCATTTGTACCGATTACGTTTGATTTATGACCTTTGTAGGAAGATACTTTTCTCTTTTATCGAATCCTCAAATTGCCTATGAATTCATATCACTTTTACCGCTTTGATTTCGTGTATTTCCAACCATATATTATGATGATGCGAATTTCGCAATTGAATTCGTATAATGTGGTGCGGTTTATCAGTTTCATTGATTTAGAGAGAGGAAGAATAAATAAGGCCGAAAGGAAAATTAATTTATATTCATTTTTGATTTCTCGAAGTAGGTTCATGAAAATAAAAACATCATTAATGCCTGTTGAGTGAACAATTTGAACAAAATATCAATTGGGTTTTTCCAATTTTTTAGGAAGAAAACTTTTATTAGCTTTGTACTTCTGAAATATTATACTACATATTTGTTTGTTTTTCCGTTATTCAGCTATCGCCTCAATACGAAAGACAACTCTCAGAAGTTGAGAAACTTGTGCGAGCTAAGGACTAACGAGGTCTTACCTTTTAACATGTGATCCTAACACATATAGAACGTGGAAAACTCTCATTAACCTCCAATGAAGTGAACTCTTGTGAGAATGTATTTATTACATACGGATTTTTCATTCAAAAATTGGAAGAAAGAATTCATTTGAAACAACTACTCCTCCTTCATCCATCTTCATTCATTCCTGTCGAAATCGGGAGGGCGAATATTTTCCGATAGAAACGATATAAAAAATGCAAAGTGGGCTAAAAAATTTTTCTCTATTGGAGAAGTGGAAAGCTAAAGAAATTTTTTTTGAACAGTAATCTCTGCACAACAAAAACCTCTTGAATGTATACCTCTTCTGCTAGAGCAATACTATTCTAAATTATCATTTTGTCAATCACATCAGCTGCATCAGGAGATGAATTTATACTGCCTGGTGTTTATAAACTAGATATTTCAGAATTTTGCCCTGGAAATTTGATATGAAATTCCCTACGTCATGATATGAAGAAGGTAACATAATAACTCAATAATTCTAAGGCGATACCAAATAGGGTAACAATTGTAATGAGTGCATAATGTTGCAAATGCAGTGAATGGGCCTTCAATGGATCGTTCACTGCACTGCACAAATGTATATCGGATATAATCCAATATTCGTCGTAATATTGGCTAGAGAAATAATTATTATGTGGCAGGTATTTTCCAGGTCCTACTGTATAGAAACGTTGAAAGAGGTGGATGTTTAGGATTTCGAAATATGCTTTTCCTTTGTATGTATTTGTATGTAACTCTCCTCCATGTTTTGAAACCATGGATGCTATCTCTATCAGATGAATCTTCTGACCACAATTCCTTGATAACTTCTGCGAACGCTTTGATTAAAGCGCCTTTCATACTAGAAATACTAGTATTGATATCTACCATGTATGTATCCTTTTTTTAAATATTCCAGCAACCATCTCGTGTTTGATAAGCATTAAATTACACTGTTCATGAAACAGGTGTTTCCAAAATTTTTCAAATAATTGAACCCAAGAGTTCTGACTGAATAATGTATCACTGATCTGATGTTGTAACTGTTGATACTACGTTTGCCACTGCTGCCTTCTTTTGAGTAATTACGGATTCAAGTAAGAATGTTGGGCAATAATTTAATTTCACTGGATCCACTACCCTCAACTAGATGTTCATCTAAGCGAAGATTATCGAATACGAGTTTGAACAGGACAGAACAGAATTGAAACAGAGAATTTGATCATCTTGAGGAACAATTCGTTCAGGTCAGTCTCCACTTCCTACCCTGTAGGTTAATGGACTGAAACCCATCAGAAAACAACTACTCTTCTATTGCGGCAGTTGTATAGCCCACAAAATATGCAGGAATAACTTCAGTGAAGAATCCTTCACTGACATTCGTCGGGTATAATCCAAAGCCCTTCGTGGTATTTGCCAGGGGAGTAGTTATTTTCTAATAGGTGTCAGTCCATTTATCTACAGTGTAGGGAGTTGAAACTGGTCTGAACGAATTGTTCCTTCAGATGATTTGATTCACAGCCAGTCTTCAAGTACGCCACTGACGATTATATGCAAAAAGAAAGAACTTGAGTGACATCAAGAATTCACATCATTTATTTCTAGGGCTATGTAACTTCATAGTTGAGCTCGTTTCTTTCATATTAAAAACGGTGGCGTCGTCAGCGAAAAGTGCTAATTTTCTGGTAATACTCTGAAACCGGTATGTAGGTGAGTGCTTTCAATGAGATCCCGCTTCTGGATGAAAGAATGACACCTACAAAATTATTTGCTTTGAGGTCATTCGCACAAATGGCATGCACCGCTATTGATTGACGAGATCTTACCGTATAGGAATAGATGTCCGAAACCAAAACATTCGAGAATCAATAATTTGAAATTTTGACAGTTTTGGCATTCACAATAATCATTAGTATATTCCGGTCAAATTTTCATTATTTGCATTACTCTATGCTGTAAGTATTCACTTTATTCTATTAAAACCACTTTTCCCATACTAGAACAACATATTATTTTTCGAATTGAAAGGGTTATATTTTTAGGAGTGATTAATTATAAGAATCAGATATCTTTCACATGAGTTCTACTTTGAATGAATGGTAATAAATTGTACTCACATGGAACACTGTCACCCTAACTGGTATACACCGATGTTTCGACTTTTTGTATCAGATGGAGTAGTAGAAAACCAAAAACTTTCTTTCCCAAAAATATTATTTTTCGTTCGTTGTTGCACTCTCTAAGTTAATATCATGAAATGATTGAGTAGACTCTAATGAAACACACGTAAAGGGACATTATTTTATTCTGGTCATCTGATGATGCTTATACAGTTAGCGAAACTCGCATCGAGAGACAGTATTTTGTTCTGGTGTTGGAAATGTGTTTTTAAAGAATATATTGTATGTCTAAGGTTCCAATTCTATCTATCACGTTTGTCAACTGTCGATTTATATATCTCCATCTTCTTCTGGTAGTCTGTCTCGGTTCTGCGGCTAATTAGGATAAGAAAAGCCCCTCAAACGTTGATTTCTTATGATGCTTTGTCATCCTCGGCCTTCCAGGAAGGGGCACCCGACGATGGGAGCGAATTAATTAGTCCTTTGTAATCTTCCTTTGAAGTTTGGGTAGTATTGAAGTGGACGTCAAATTGTATTCATTAAAATTTTTGCTTGAACATTAAATGAAAACCTACATGTTTTCTTTCAATGATTACTCAGACATTCTCGATAAGTTTTTCGTGATATGTGTAACTAGCATGAGACAAATTGTATTACAAAAATGAGTTTTTTTAATTTCGGTTGAAAATGCATATCAGTAGTTTATTCTTTTCTGAACAATAAGTGCGAGCAAGACGTGAATAGATTGTAAAAAATTTCTTGGACACATTAATTTTCTCATAAACAAACGAATCGAAGTGTTATCAAGTAAATATGATGAAAGACATCATGGTGAAAGACATCACACCAATGTCAATAACTTTGATCTTTGACTTATCATTTTTATTATCATCATCATGAAAATAATGTTTCCTAGGATGGAAATGTAAGTTTTTTCATCAGTACCTACACAGGAGGTGGTTTCATATATTCACGGGTTTTAAAGGATAATAATAAACCTGTAATAATAGCCTAATTGATTACCTATTTCATGAGTAATGAAAATAATTGATATTTAAGCATTTTTCAAATACCTTCAAATGAAGTTATTTTGAGTAAGTATTGACCGTTTGATCATTATGGAAAATTATTTTTCCAATGTTTTGAACAGAGTTATATTTCTAATAAATAATCAATAACATCATATCTGAAACCTGAGAAGGAATTATTGAACTCTAAAATGTTTTTAAAACATTAATTTCATTTGCTTTACGAAGCATGGTTGATAGAGGACTCAGAGCAGTTATTTTTTTACTTGCCTTGGGTAGTATAAAAATGATTGGACTTCTTGTAGAATACTGAAGAACATTAAAATTTATGATTTCAAGTATGTTCATATCTGTAATATTGTTGTTTATCATCTTGTATAAAACATTAGGAAATACACGTTGAAAGGTGAGACCTCGTTAGTCCTTAGCTCGCAAAACTTTTGAGAGTTGTCGTTCGTATGGGGGCGACAGCTGATTAACGGAAAAACAGATCCATTGATATGACTTTTGTATAATCCGGCCAACAATGTTTTTCTTTATAGTATCGATATCGATTCGATATCGATTCTGTTTAAATACATCTGTAGTTGAGATTTACAAATGAGCGAACCAAATTCTAATATTGGTCTTACAAGTGTGATATAAAGTTAATGTTACAACATCGGGAATACGTTATAATAAATCCCAACATTTTGTTAGCCCTTTTACAAATTTCATCAAACTGTTTCACGAATGACAAAGTGTGATCATGAATAATCCCAAAATCTTTCACTTTTTTTTTTCTGTTGAGGAAAGTATCTCCAATTTTGTAACTAAATTCAATGGGGTTTTTTCGCAAAGAAAGGGTAACGATATTACATTTATCAATATCAAAGTATAATTTATTTTCAATGGTCCAATTATATATTCTATCAATGTCTTTTTGTAGTGCAACACAATTTCTGACGGTTTGCATTTATTTGAAGCATTTGAAATCATCTGCAAAAACGAATCTTTTAGAAAAAGGTGAGGATGATGCTATGTTAGATCATTGATAAATAAAACAAACAGCAAAGGCACGAAGTTTGATCACTGTGGGACACTCGAGTTGATTTCATATTGATATATATATCATTATATCTGAACATAATTATTGATGAAACCATGGTTGATACCAAATTGGTTGAGCTCTGAAAGCAATACGTCATGATCAACTTTATTAAAAGCTTTATGATACATCAAAACACATGGCCTTTTTTGCATTTATGAAGTAATGTCCTCAGCATGCTATTTTGAATTACCCCTTTCACCTACAAATCTACAAACTCCTGACATTTTTCGACTTTCCACATACCTTTTTGATAAGAGAAAAGGAGAATAGATTATTAGATATATACCCCATAAGAAAAGGTGAATTGAATTTTGTGATATTGCTAATGTATTCTAATTTGGGGAAAAATTTGGGCTCTGGTAAAAACAAGAAAATTATCACACTGAGAAAAAATTTGTATTATCTACCACTGATAAAATTTGAAACGAAGGAATCAAAAAGATCATCTGCATGGGTGACTAGTACACAGTTCATTTACCACTATTAAACAGAATGCTAAAATTCACCACTAGAACACTTCGGGCTCCTTGCTAAAAATGTATTAATCGTTAATGAAGTCTGTATTTGTCATAATGAAATGAAATACCCACCTCAAGTATTCTGTTTGCATCCACACAAACAAACATATCTTCCAACAGTTTACTCCCCAATTTTAAAGTTTAAAAATCAGTTTTATGAACACGATATTAAATGTCACATGATAGCTCTAAAATGAATTGTTATCATGGTGGTTGAAATGAACTGACTTCAGGTACTTACTCGTTCTCGTATATTCGACAATGAATAATAAAATCACCGAAAATGAAACAGGTCAATCAAGTGAGATATCTTTCTAACATGATCTCAACTCTCAAACATGTTTCCCCAACCCCAAATGACAGACACCCTTAGAATTTAAATAGGAATAGTACCAAGTGAATTCAAGTATTCATATAAATATTCGCTACGTAAGTTTTCATTTTGGCGTCTTTTTTACGAGAAAAATAACTTTTATGATACTTCATTGGAAAGATAATGTGAACAAATTATAAAGAGATGAAGAAATTTAAAAAATGTACATTGTGAGAACTCAAAAATGGAAAACCGTCCTGATTTTGATAATTCCAAACATTATTTCACGGTAGATGAATCTATTGAAAATACTTTTTTTTCATAACCCCCCCTGGCATCAAACCGGAGTTTATTTTGCCATAGAACTTTGAATCAATCGAGTTGAAAACTCTTTTCCCTTGCCAAAACAAAAATAATGTTCCTCTCGCATGCTTGTCAAGTTAGCACCATTGCCAGACTAAGTAATCTCCTGATGATCCAAAATTGGTTGGCGAAATGCGTGTCGAGAGATAGTATTTTTTTATATCTAAAGATAGTATTTTCATAAACTAAACTTTACGATTTGATCTTCACAAACTCAATTTTCAAATATATCTTTACTCCTATTTCATATATAATCTTAAGCCCTATTTTTCATATACCCCCCGTATTACGTGAGGTAAATTAAAATTGGAGTATATAGAAACAACTTTCAGTATGCTATTGACTACGAAAAAGCTACTGTGATAACAAAACGTGATTATTTTTGAAAATAAAGTTTGTCAATATCAAATCGTAAGGTATAGGTTATGAAATTCCTATGGATCCTCATAAATTAACGACCAAATCAATCAGAAAAAATAGGAGAAAGAAGAGAGAGTATTTTAGTTTTCGCGACTATAGGTTAGGTTAGGTTAGGTCCAAAGTGAGTGGGTCTATTCCACCCTCCACTGCAACCCACAAGGGTTTATTGTGGCTCACACCTATTTACACTCGACCAAATGAACCCAGCTTCTTAACAAATCCTATTAGTTTGTACGGTCAGTGACATTACAGGTTGTCAGATGGTAAGAGTACGGCTCAGCCAAACTCTTTGTGCCTGTCCAGCGGGACAGGCACAAAGTATGTGCTCTGCTCTTCCATTATTTCCCAAACAGTGGCGACACACACTGTCTTCCGACAGTCCGGGTCTCTGCATATGATGATTCAAATGACAGTGACCTGTGAGAAGGCTTGTTAGACATCGTAGCTCATTCCTACTGTAATCCAACATCAAGCTTCGAAGGGTGAACAAACGCCTTGGAGTAAGCCAATCCTGGAAGACTCTGATAGAAGTCCAATAATCTTCTTGCCATCCAGATGTTCAATGTTTGTTTGGCGAAGCCTAAAGCGATGCCAATGACAGGTTCTGGCCCGATGAAGCTGCTTGCAGCACACTCTTTTGCAAGGGAGTCAGCAGCCTCATTGTCTTCCAGGCCAGTATGGCTTGGGTGAGACGCTTTTGGCAATTTGCTACCAATTTAGACGTTGCTTAGTAGGAGCCAAGAGCTTTCAACGCCACACTGTCCGAGAATATTTTCAATAACTTGTGTTTGAGATTGTATTCTTCCAATCTCTCCGCAAATAATTCACTAGCGTAAATTTCCGCTTAAAATACAGTCACATAGGTTGCTAGGTAGGTTGATAGCTCTACGACATTAGACAATAGATTCCTTTCATACCAGGGGTTCCAATTTCTGCTTGTCAAATTACAGGAGATACCCGAACTGTTCTCCATTGATTACCATACCTGTGAACGAGTTATTTTCGAAACATTGTCTGATATTTTGAAGCATTTCTGAAACAACAGAGCACCAAAATGTTTTCGGTTCCACATACTACTGTAAAAACTGTATTGCAAAACCAATCAAAAATTCCTGGGACTGTAAGTCTTTACTCAATTCCCAACAACACGGTTTCTCAGAAGGTGAATCCAATTGTACCAACCTTGCTCTTTACACAAACTACTCAACTGGAAATCTTGAGAGGAGGCTACAAGTTGACTCTGTGTATACTGACTTTTCCACAACCTTTGATAGAGTCAACCAGGGCCTAATTATATCTAAAATTCTAGCGTTTGGTATAGGCGAGAATATGTTTTGCAAGTAATCAATAACTTCTCAAATGGTAGAACTCTGTCTGTGAAATACGGAGATACAATATCTACGGCCATTCAGATTCCATCAGGGGTAACGCAAGGATCCCATATTGGCTCACTGCTGTTCAACTTGTTTGCATCGGACATACAGTTTGTTTTCAAATATTCAGAATTTCTTATGTTTGCTGATGATCTCAAACTTTATCGAGCATTTACTTGCCGGAAAGATTCTGAATTAGTTCAAAAAGGTCTCGAAGCCTTTTCCATGTGGTGTAGAAATAATTTGTTAGAGGTAAACATTGATGTGTGTCAAATCATTACGTTCGCTAAAATTAGATCAATATCCTTTGAAAATACATTGAATAATATAGCCCCTAAAAAAGAAACATTTGTTCGCGATCTGGGAGATAAATTAGATAGCGAAATTAATTTCATTCTTCAGGTATCAGAAATGGTGGCAAAAAGTCTCAAAATGATGGGTTTTGTGTTGAGAATTTCTACTGATTTTTCAATTAAAACATTATATTGTGCTTTCGTAAAATCCCTTCTTGAATATTGTTCGGTTATATGGGACCCATACTATAATGTAAATATCGATTTGATCGAGATTGTTCTAAATAAATTCTTCAGGAATTGTGCTTTTCACTTTGGTATTCAACGAAATGAATATAAGTACAGTCAACTCCTAACCAAGTTAAATATAAAATCATTGGAAGATGGAAGAATTTCTATGAACTTGAGTTTTCTCTTCAAATTAATAAATAATGAGATGAACTGTCCAGAACTACTTCAACTAATAACTTTTCATATCAAACAAAAAGATACGAGAAATCCTGACATTTTTTCCATACCAATTATGCTTTGAACAGTCCGATTCCTCGTATCGTAGCTGGAAAATCAATATCATAAGAACTTAGATCTATTTAATGTATCACTTCAGGTCTTAAAAAATCAATTAAAAAGGCTATAGCGTTTTTGAAGCGTGTCTTTACCTTACCATTTTCTTTGTCAGTACCAGATTTGTTACTTTTTTTTGGTAAGTACCAGAATTGTTTCATCTTTTAGTAATGTAGGCATTAGTCATAAGGATTTATTAATATTTCGTATTTCACACTTTGCTAAATGTTTTGTAAAATTGTAAATTGTAATGTAGACATCAGACATGGGCATTCAAATACACTTTGTAGTTCCTCACTCTTTGTTAAATATAATTTTGTAAATTGGCTTTGCAGTTGAATAAATAAATGAATAAATATCAAAAATATAGCTCTGAAACAAATGAAATGATATTTTATGCATATAATGGAAATAATTATTTTTCATAGGACAGTATTTTTATTTCAGAAGTTTCGCGCACTTAAAAGACGTTCGAGCCATCGTCGTATTTCTTTCGTGAACTACCGAAACCACCGACCCGAAATATCTCCCAGAATTTATTCCCATCATTATTCGAGAACTGAACCTGATACAAACCCAGATACAAACTCCTCCGAGCAATGCAGAATCTGTAAAGCCCTTCTTTGCGTGTGACGTACGGTGGCTCGTCGACGAGTTACGATCCGGTAGACGACAATGCTTGTCACTTACCTTCTAATTAAGGCCCATGCGTTGTCATGTTGCTTGTGTGATACCAGAAACCATACTGTTGATAATGACCACTATCTAAAATATGCAGACGTTCCGCCAGCCTTATTTATCCTTAAATTAAAGCTGAAATAATGCTCAGATCTTTGCGCTGATTCCTTCGGTACGGCTCTCGCCAAAGAAATAGTAGAAAATGGGATGCTTCGCATGTGATGCTGTCAAATGATTCAATATAGGTATTTACTGATTAAATCATTCAAATTTATATATGAAATAGTAACACTAGAGAATATAATAGAGTTAATTTTATTGGTGTTTCTCGTGATGAACACGAGTACAGATGATAATAATAATAATAATAATAAATCGGCTTTATTGATAATACAAAAAAACGATACAAAGATACATTTGAAAATGAAAATAAGTTACAGGAGATTCTGGTCCTCACTGGTAAAGTCTAGCTCAAAGCTACTCTAACTCAACCAACAAGCACCACTCAATAATGCACGCAAACATACAGAAATAAAAGACAATTAACAGTCATGGTACCACGAAATAAAAAACATAAATAAAAATAATAATTTATGATCACCCTCTGAAGAGAGTTGATAAATAATTAAATTCATTTGATCTGTTGTTTATTGATTTGTCTAATGAGAAAAAGTTGACATTACTGACTATCGTAGATATAATTTTTATATTTGTATTTGAATTTCCTAATATTGAATCTCTTCAATTGCTCGGGCAATGAATTATAGAGTTTTGCAGCACCAAAAACAAAAGATCTCTGAAACTGTGCGGTGCGATGTTGTGGCATAGTTGATTTGTTTTTATGTCTAATGTTTCTTGAATAAATATTTTCGCGCAGAATTAGTTTTTGTATCAAAAGGAGAGAATGGAGAAGAGTAATCAATTTATGAACAAAACAACCCAAATGATGAATCATACGGTTTTTCATATTGAGCCAGCGGGAGTTTTTAAGGCTTCAGAAAATGAATCATACTTACGAAATCCATAAATTAGGAGTCAACAAGAATTTTTCACTTTTTGTATTCTTTTTTCATCTGAATCATACATATAAGTACGGCCCATATATGAAGTCACAGTAGTTGAAATAGCTAGCACCAAACTATCACAGAGCATTCTTTTTAGAGGTTGGCTCAGAATAAAACGATTACAGTATAATAATTTCAATGACATATACGATTTTTTCACTAAATTTTTAACATGACTAGTGAATCTAAGATCAGTGTCATCAAGCATCACCCCTAAGTTTTTAGCTGTATTGATAGTACGACCTAGTTCTGCAAATTTACGATTCTTCTGCGATCCAAAATGCATCATCATTGTTTTATTAGGATTAACTTTCAAATCATGTTCACTTGATAGCCCATAGGTCAAATCAAGATCAGTGTTGGAGAGATTTTAAAGTACATGTATAATTGTATATTATTGGCATACGCTTGTATTTTACATTTCTTGATAGACGAGATGATGTCAGTAGTATAAATGATGAACAATAAAGGTCCCAAAATGGAACCCCGTGGTACTCCTGATAGAATATCAAGAGGTAAGGAGTGATCACCATCAACAACAACTTTTTAATATCGACCAAATAAATAAGACCAGATGAGAAATAAGGCAACACTATCAAAACCATAACATTTGAGTTTAAGAAGGAGAAGAATGAATAAAAAACTTTATTTACTACATTGCGAATAACGAGTATTAGTTTCATGCAAATCAGCTCATGATTGACGGTATAGAATGCTTTCGAAAAATCTAGTGGAACCAGAGTGCTAATCATTTCTTATCAAATCCCTCAACAACGTCTTGTGTAACAGTAGCAGGAGCTGTAGCCTTACTAAAACCCTGCCTAAAACCACATTGCGATGGTGATAACAGATTAATGGTACTGAAATATTCATTGATTGGTAAATTAATTCAACTATTTTGAAAAATTTTATCAATGGTTGGGAGTATACTAATATTTTGAGATCAGAATAACTAGGTCTGGAAAATATGAACATTCAAAACAACAATTGATAATATGTGTGATATATTTATCTATGAAGGGGCTACAAAGTTCCAACATTCTGATTGGAATATTATCAACCCCTGAAGCTTGCCTTTTGATATCATTCAGGATTTCATGAATACACAGTAAAAATAAAAATCTCAAAGTGAAGAACATTATCTCGATTTAAAGAAATCTTGCTCTCCTATATTCATGAGTAAATATTTTTTTAAACTGAGAAACATATTCTCCCAAGTTGAATTTGAATAAACGCTTCTTTTAAGTAAAAAAAATATTACACCAAGATTGTGCATACATTTCAATAGAAATAATCACATTAGCTCAAGAGAAGTAANCCTACTGGTGCCTATTTTGGTATTTTTTGTATTATAATTCATTGTCGAAACTATAAGTACCTCTATCTTTCAATAAAAAATGAATTCGGTCTAAGAGCAAATAAAATTTTATTTAGAGAAAATGCTCTTCATGAAACAAGATAGAATGTATGTTCAAAACAAGAGATTGGAAAATTTGAATCAACGTGGAGGATTTTTCAGTTTAAATTAATACACACTTGCAGAGCTCGGCAAATGTAATAATGCATGTGTGAAAAATTAGGGAGCATTGGTATAATTTTCGAAAAATGAAGGTACTACGTATACAACGCGGTACTTACTGATATAGCGGAGTTTTATCCAATTATAATACTTACCCATGAAAATATATTTCAACTGTGCATTATGGTAGATACAAAATAATCGGAAAGAAATTGCACTGCCTACAGACACATAAAACACTTCCTTCTCAAAATCGCAACACACAAACATCACTTTCCAACACATACTGGCGTGTACACGATGCTTACTACTGAATTTCCCGCTCCCCTCTCACTTAAGAGGGTCATAGAAAAACCAGAGCAGGAATCCCATTGGTTAATGAATATTGTTTTTTTGAACGGACATTGAGGTTAGAGAAAGCATTTCAGGTTTTGATTTGAGATATTATGTCCTTTTTTCTTTTCAGTTCTAACTACTGACAAAGTATAATTTCTCAATTCATTATACCTTATTCGATCATTAACAGATTTGTTTTTTATTTTTGAAAGGCTTCATCACGTTTTTTCATAAGAAGTCTGAGATTTTGAGTGAGCCTAGGAGCGGGAGGTTTGGTAATTCTAACTTTTTTTAAGAGGGGCATGTCTGTCAAAAGTAGAGATTGAAAATGAATTGAACATTTTCACTTATAATTTTGAAACACAGCAAATGGTATAAATCTTATTAAAAAATATGCAAACTGAAATTGTCGAAACAGCGGTAGGTATGCTTGGGCTCTATTTTGAATTTCTTTGTTAAATATTCAACGTAAACTAACCTGTGATCTGAAATACCTTGGGATGATAAAGTACCAGGTCTCATAACGTGATTATTATTACTAACGAAAAATTGGGCCAATGAGCGTGCTAGAAAATTTGGTGATTCTAGTAGGCTCATTGAGAATTTGTTCTGAGTTGTAACATTCAAAGCAGTTGAGTAGGGAAATGGGTATTAGAAAACGTCAACGTTGAAATCTCCAGTGCAAGCTATAGGGAAAAGCAAAAAAATGATCTAGTATCCTATGGTTAGTGTCGATTTCTTTCATGGTTTCATTATTATGGACAATTGATATTGTCCATAATAATGAATTGTTGAAATTTTATCAACAGATTGTTTGTAGATACATCCTCTACAAACATTGAAATCAGGCAAAAACTACAAAGAAAATCACCTCATCAGAGCAATTATTTCTTCCGTTACAACACCTCAAGTGAAAATATCAGAAAAATCATTCTCAATCATTTGAACATATAGTTCAAATGAAGTTCGAATAATTCATATCACTTGATAGGAGCGATTGAAAAATTGTTCGATAAGAATTATTAGTCTGGTGGAAAATCTATTAGACAAAAGGCCAATCAATCCAGTAGATTTGTTGACTATGTAACTCATTGACTTGTTGCCTATGTGTTTGTTGCACAATCATTTCAACGTCATTTTGTATTCATCTCTTGCTGTAAAAAATTTCCATGGATGATTTGGAACGAAAAATACACGGTAACCCGCTTGTTGAAAATTTTCTTCATTGGTTATCAATTCTCTGGCCCCTCTCACCACATTCACTATGAAGATCTGATCTGATTGATATTATCATTCATAGTTCTTATACATATCTATATCAACACAAACTAGCAGCATAGAACAGCACAATCCATAGATTAGTGAATGCTTCTTTGTTGGATGTGAATTTCAGTTAAGAATTTGATCAAATGAAACATATTGTGATCCACAATAGTCATGTTAGCAATTTAATATATATTCTTTACTCTCCAAGAAAATATACAGTCAAGCCATAGAGGAAATTCATCCGGTTCTAAGAGAAGAGGGGAATAATTATTGAACGTCAAAATACTGACGTTCTAGTTTGTCTTATGGTTCATGTCAAATGCTTCACATAGGTCAAACTGGTAGAATATTTTGAGAACGCAATAAAAGACATAGAAACAGTTTCCAGAATGTAGAAATGTATTCAACGTATACTACTCACCTGCTTGCAAAGGGACATGAGGTCAATAATGAATTCAAAACTCTTAATTTCCGGAAGAGACGTTTGAAACTCGAACATCTGAAAAGTAGGGAAATCAATGAGTGAAACAATTCCCGATTTCTAATGAACGATCAGATTGAGATGAATAGTTTTCCGATAGTTAATAATCTCACCAGATAATCATTGTCATCATAAATAAATGAAATGCTATATTCAATAACTCATTGACTTGTTTTCTCACATATTTTTTACTAGGAAATGATTATTTCAACCTGTTTTCACCTACATTCGATACTATTGATCACAAGATTTTGTGTAACAAACTTGCCTACTTTGGGTTTTCTCAGGATGCAGTGTCACTTTTAGAACTTTTCGTACTCAAAATGTTTTTGTGAATGAAGTTGTATCGGATGTTCTACCGATATCAAATGGAGTGCCACAAGGATCTATCCTTGGTCCCTTGATTTCAAGCTCATACATCTGCGATTTTTATCATTGACACTATCTTTGCCAAATACTTGGTTTATTATTCGATCCGTTTTGGCAGCGCTCAGATTCAATTCGGATTGGTAGTGAAAAATTGTCCAAAAATCCTCCAACGAATTCATAAACTGAAAAATAACATGGAACTGATGAACAGCATCAATGTATAGAGTATATAATTCTCTATCGATCAGTATACAGCACCACATTGTAGAATAAATATTTATTGAGATAAGGAGCTACAAAAGCATATGACAATAAAACGAAAAAAACTTTCAAAATAACCTAATAATGAGTTTTTCTCCAAACAAAGCCGAGATAATGAAAACTCTCGCAAATATTATGGTTTCTACAACTCTCCTTTGGGGGGATTATTTGACACAAGCTTCATCCGAGTTGCTTCAGTTCAAAAAAGTGAATGTAACTGGTGAGTGTTACCATTTTCAGAATTTTCAATATAACGAATAAGATTTCTCTGAAATATTTCATTCACGTTCCATAGAAATACTTGTCAGGGACAAGTTTTCACAAACGATATTTTCCATTGAAATAATGGCAAATAATAGCCGCAGCTTCTGTTCCAACAATTTATTCATGACTTATTCGTTGCCGCTGAGAGATAATAAACAATATCCCCTAAGAAAGATATGAATACGATGCGAAGCGATAAACCCCGAGATAATAATTCAGGACATCATTTACATTTTTTATCTGGGTATATAATTTAGAAGTAACTGCATGGAATTCATTGTACGAAGACATAATTTCCAGTGGTTTACGATTGTCTGCCTAAACGAGAAACAATACATGAATCACTTAGAACTCCCGTGCTCAAAGCTTATGGCCTTCTGGCCAGGCCGTAACAGATGACTACTTTCTGGATTAAAACGCAACATATTGAAATATTTTTGTTTTCCCCTCTGGCAGGCCCGTAGCCGTAGCTATATGAATTCTGTCACTGAAATTCATCAAATATATTAATTGAATCTAAAGAATGGTGGAAAATCACATTTTTTTTCAAATAATATGTTATGGGTAGTTTTTTCCATTTCAATTCTGAATAGAGAAACAAATGATTTTCGATGATGAAAAAGACAATTTATAAATACCTTTTCAAATTAATGGGCTACAAAGGGCGTAATCTTTTTTTTTATGAAAATCGAAAGAAGTATTTCATATAAAATATCTACCTACGAATTGTGAGTGATGCAAAAATTGTTGTATTCTGAATTTCTTCCTGTCTCAAAATGAACTCAAAATATTGAATAGTTTCAATTTTTCGTCAGCTGTCACCTCCAGACAATTACCAATGCAAAAATTTCAGTAACTGAGTGATTTGTTAATGCTCCCACTGAATCGCAACTATGAAATGTTCAAAGTAAAGGGTTACTTGATTGAAGAGGTAACGAATTTTTTTCCAGATTTTTGACACTATCAGAAAAAATCAGCAAATGTTCTACATTTTACTTCAACACGATAGTTCAGTTATGATTAACAGAAACAGTGACTGAAAAAGGCAGATATGCATTTCATCCAACAAAACATTACCTATTTTTCTCTTCATACAATCCGCAATTTCTAAAATTATGTTTCGATAGTGTCTAAATATAAAATAACATTTTCACATATAGTCAGTGGACATACTTGAAGACTGGATAAAAATCAAATTATCTAAAAGAACAATTCCGGATATGCGCTTGTTACCTCGTTCACAGGCAGATGGGGCAATGACATACATATTGTTTGTTGTATGCTTCAGCCTAGTTCGAGAAATGATAATTTGAAGGAATTCGATTCCCAATTATCGGAAATCATGTCCTTTATAGATAGATAGATAGATAGACAGATAGATAGATAGATAGTTGTTTATTTCCAACAGGTATAAGTACACCCAATTACAGGAAATGTATAAACTGGATGAATGTATATAAAAAAAACGAAAATGTTTTGAATGTGAAATGTCATAATACAATTTATCATAATATATAATGGAGAAATACTCTTGTCACATGAACCACATATCAGATTGAAACTATTGCAAATGATTGAAACAGGCGATCTCTTTAATATGTCTGTTCTAGCACGATCACAGTAAAATACCTTTGCGTGCCTACTATTTAGTCGAGGTACAGTAAACGGAATTTTTGCTAGCAGGAATTCACAGCTTATGTTATCATGTAGTAAATTATGAAGGAACGTTATTGTTAGAATGATACGTCTAGTATTCAGTGAGATTTAATTGGTTTCATTAAGAAGTATAGAGTAATCAATGTTACGGTCTGGGTACATACAAATTTTTTTCAACTATAAATATTTTCATAATTTCCTTTGAACACGTTTTATGGAACTTATTTGGGTTGCATGATGGGGATACCATATTGTTACCCCATATTCTAATTTGCTGCGCACATAACAGTTGAACAGTTGCTGGATCTGCAAATTTCCTACCATTCCTTAATATGAAGCCTTACATTTTATCAGCTAAAGACACGGTACTTTGAATATGAGTAATGAATGACATCTTTTGGTCAAATAATATGCCAAGGTCGCGCATTTGAGACAAACGATTCAAGATTGTATTATTGACTTTGGATGGAAACATCAATGCATTTTCTTTCTTCGAGAAGGTAACAGTTGAACATTTGTTGATATTCAACTCAAGGTGGTTTGTAGTACACCATACATGTACTGTGTTGATATCATGCTGTAATGAAATGCAATCTTGAGTTGTGAAGATACTTTGATAAATTTCCAAGTCACCAGCATATAATAGAGTGGAGCATTGAAGATCCAGTGTAAGGTCATTAATGAACAGGAGGAATGAAAGAACCCTGTGGTACTCCCGAAGTTGGTGTTATTATGAAAGAGCGATATTCTTGGAATTTGACATATTGCCGCCTATCGAAGAGATATGACTCCGTATGAGAAATTAATTGTTTTCCTTTGAAGAGAAGCATTTTTCATTGAAACGCTTCTATTTGTATGAATCAAATAAACTCATGTACTTCATCAAAGATGAACTTATGCTTCTGTTTATAAACTATCCCTCTCAGTTGGATGTATTTAGTTACTTGAATCCAAAGTATCCCATCTGTAATATGAACAGCTAAATATAAGTGGTAAGGAAAGAAACTAAATAATACATTACATATGTGAGTTGAAAGACACGCCAGATGAAGCCATTGTATGGCGAAACACGTGTTGCGTTTTTGTAAAACAATTTAGTGAAAATCTCACAATAAAGTGTTTTTGGAATACGTTAGTTATGGATTTTCATCAAGTATCGGCCGATTCCATCATATATTATGATCGGTTTATTTGAAGCAATTGCAAATCATAAATATTATTCTGAAAAACAAAACGTAATAGAGAACTAAATTTTCTTTGCTAATCTTTGCTTAAATATCATATTCCAACCGCACACTTTTGAGAGATCATACAGTTACACAAATAACAAAAATTAATATTCAATAAGAAAACATTTATAAAAAAGGGACATATTCTTGACAAATTGCAAATTAACAAATAAAATGAAATCGAAGCCTATAATCAACATCACAACTCAGACAAGAAAATGAATTAATTTATTAGTAATTTTACATAAATGAAGTTTTCAAAACTAGATGCCATTCTGGTAAATAACATTAAAAAAATCACTGTCGTCGATAGTGCATTCTGCATTCTGTTTTCGTTTATCCACAATTGCCGAAACATCATCTTTTGCCACTATTCCAAATATATAGATAGGTAAAAATATAAAAACAGCAGCCACTTAAGCAAAAAAAAAATTTTTCAATAAAACACTGTTTAAGTGGGTTTATTCCGTCAACGAACCCAATTGTTGTTCGCATGCGAATGACAACCCTCAAAATTTTAAACTTGTCTGACGTCTTACTATTTAACATACGATTCCTAGCGAGTTATAAGGTGCTTAAACATTATTTGATCAGAAATAAATAATCAATTCAGAAGACGTATTTCAAATCCCGTTGATGTGGACAGAAGTCTATACAGAAAAATTGCCTTTCAATATAATAATTTTCGAACCGTTATAGGAATTCAAAGTGTCGAGTGAGTATTATTAGAGGATCAATAAAAATATAAAATGTTTCATTAAAAAAATTATCATACAAACAATAATCCCCATTACTAAAATTAGCTTTTTGGGAGTTTCAAATTTTGCATACATCCAAAACTAGTACGATCTGAAAACCAATATTATTAATTGTGACTCAACTCTGATTCAGAGTATCCTGGAAATACTTTATATTTACTATCTTGCCAACTTCAACTATGTGAAAGTTCTGGTCTACTCCACCCGTCTGCAACAAACTCATTCATAACATAATGTGCGGAAATCCATGTTTTATGATATAGCAGAACCATCGGTAGTAAATCAAGTTGAAATATGAGCTAGGGCCATCGCTTTTAAAAGTGATGACCAGTAAAGTTTACACTTTGAGGTTATAAGGTTGATGGGCCATAATTCAGTCCGCATGTCTGCCAACTTCATTATTAATCATTGATTTATCGGGATACTCCCTCGATCTGAAAAGTTGCTCAACTCTCAAACTTCAAGTAATGTATGTTTCCGATCCGAAAATAAGGAAAATTCTGCCTCAGTGTCTTCTTGACTTGTTCAAGATGGGATTGAACGTGACACGCCAGATGAACTACTTCCGTTTCCGTGTGTTTGTCCGGTTGAAATGATGTCCGAGAAAAAATATCAAGCAGGCAGAATTTATTTCGACAGCTGGATATTTAGTTTCGGAATGAATTCAATATGCCAGGAAAAAAATTGTTGGGATTATTGCAAGCCTTTTGTAGGAGAGTGTAAAGCTCGTATTCGTGTTTTGTTTTTGTTATTTTGGCGGTTATTGAGAAGAATGGCATCTGCATCTTATGATGCCCTGTTTGGAGTCTTTGGTGTAGGAATGAATATTACTGGAGTTTTTTCCCAAACC
>NW_019295136.1:0-19517 GCF_000500325.1 Leptinotarsa decemlineata
ATATCACGAATATTTAAGAAAGTAATGACGTTGAATATTTTTTTTCTGCAGAACAGCAAGTATTTCTGTAACTTTAGAGGTTGATATTGGACTTGATTTGCAATTTTTAGATATTTCCTCAATGAATTATTCACCCTATTTTTCAAACAATCATTCGATGTATTCTCACACTCCGGAGATTTGAATAGTTATGAAAATATTATCCGAAAAAAGATGATTCATAGGAACCGGAAATATTCATTTTACTTCAGTATAAATCCAGAAAATCAATGATTCGAAAGTTTAGGAAGCAAACTTCTTCCATTGTATACCTCGATTACAAATTATAGTAGAGAACTATATTTCACAACAATGAGTTATTTTGTGAAAATCAACATATTTGAAACAGTGTACTTTTTTGTATAACGGTTTTATCCCTGGAATTATTAGGAAAAATTGTAAGAGAATAACTTACTGCATTGAAAATCCTCCATGGGATATGTATATATTAATGTTCTCTGTGGACATCAAAATGTATGTTTCATCGGTGTGAGCCCACCAAGTTAGTGGTGTGACGTCACAGCAGCAACCGTTTAACGGTAGGAGAGCGAGATGTGCACTACGGCGTGTGGCCTTCGCTGTAGATGATGACACGCAGGCGGCTAGTACTGTGTTAGCGTATGTCCTCTACGATGGCGCAACGACCACTATCTGTTCGTATCGTTATCTGTTAACGCATCTAGCTGAGAGGTTGGGTTGGCGCATGTAGCTGAGAGGTAGGGTTGGCTATAACGTCTTGACGGACCCGAAGTATTTAAGAAGAGGACTAGTGTTGGTTATGTCAGTTTACATAAAGTGAGTTAGTGAGAACGTATCGTAGAAAATGTATTCCTCCGACTGTGGTGAATCTTTCACTCGTAGTGATAACCTTTGTCAGCATCAGAAAGTGGGTAATGCAACACCTTCGCATACATACAATTGTTGTAATGTGACAATTCCTATGACCCAAGTGAATTCTCACCGAAAAACCATGACTCATAAAAATAATGCATGTGTTCAATTATCTAAAGGTGCTCAAATTATAACGAATGCATTCAGTTGCCGCATTGCTACATACAGGGTGGAGAGTTCGATTGTACCCACTGACTACGTCATTTTTCAATGAGATTAGGCAGAAGGTAATTGAATTACTGGAATCGGCCATCAGGATTCATAAAAGCATCAACGTGAATATGGAAGTTTTTGGAAATTATATTCTTCAGACTCAAGATTTGAGGGACACGAAGTCATTCAATTCCCAAAAGGAAATAGTGGACTGATCTTTTTTAAATTAATTTATTCATTTCCTGTTGACAAATATACATTGTGTAGGAGCCGTCAGTGATAAAATCTTAGGTACTATTAAAAAACTAATGGGACATGTACTCTTCAATAGTATAAAAACTATGAGAACATAAAAAATATTTCAAGCGATATTTGAATTCTGCTTGAGACCTGCTCTCCCTTCTATTCATTGGCAAATGGTTGAATATTCGGGGAGCCATCAGATTTGGTGAGTTATAAGCCAGCTTTGTCCTGGCATATGGTAAAAACAAATTATTATTTTGACGAGTATTCACATTGCGGATACATCTATTCATCAGAAAGATTTTATTGTCATTTTTAAAAACATGTAAACACAGTTCAAATATAAACAAACAAGGCAATGTTAGAATATTAAAATTGACGAACACATTTTTGCACGAATCCCTAGTTGACAATCCTGTTATGGTTCTCAGTATTCTTTTTCACACTAGGAATACCTCATTCCAACGTGACGATAATCCCCAGAAACATAGGCCATATCTGAGTCTGGACTCAACTTGAGCATAATACAGCGTCAGAAACTGACTAATATTTAACACTTGTCTTAAATTTCTGAGCTGAAATGTTATCGAATTCAACTTCTTCATTAAAAATTCACAATGATTATGCCAGCCTAAACATTGGTCGATATGAAGTCCCAGATTATTTAAAAATCCATGTTGATTTCTGGCAAAGACGTTATTATTATCACGGAACGGTATCATTCGATTGAAAAAGGCGTATTCAAAAATCTTCGGAAAGCAAGATGGGATTGTCACGGGTCTGTAATTTTCCAAGGATTGGCAACAATTTTTTTTATGGATTGAAATAATTTTTCCCATTTCAAGAGGATCGGGAAATGATCCAGTGGTAAAGAATAAATTCACCAAATAGACCAATGACCTCATCAAGACTGGTAGACATTTTCTCAAAACAAACATTGGGACCTCATCAAAGCCGGAAGAATATTTATTTTTCAATTTTTTTTGTAAAAGGCTATATAGTTCAGTCTCCGTATAGGGACTGAGGTATAATGAGTTCGTAGGCGATACAATATTCCTCAAGAAGAGCTCATACCCTACATTGTTTTTATCTATCTTATTTATTATATCTACCGCAATGTCTCTGAAATAATGATTGAACATATTGGCAATCAAATTTGATGATTCTACCATACGGTTATTGTCTTTTATTATTATATTTTTTTGCTTACTATTTGACTTATTAGTTAAATGAGAAACAATTCCCCACGCTGCTTTATGAATGTTGTCCGCGTTTTCTATTTTACTCTGATAGTTTCGTTTTTTAGTCGAATTGATCAGTTTTGAATGTTTTAGTTTCTCCTTATTGAAAAAAGGTAATAACTCGGGAAAAATTTGTTTCAACTTAAAAAGATCCTTCAAATTGTGGCTTGATTTTAGAATTTCGGTATTGACTCAACCCTTGTTTTTATTATTATCCAAGTATTTTTTACGTTTTGGGAAATTTATCTCAAAATGGTATGAGAATTTCAATGAAAATGTAGAAAAAGCATCATTCATGTCAGATGTGCTCATTGAGTCTGACCAGTCTTCACTCTGTAGACCTTCAACAAAAGAATTGATAGCATCATTATTAAATGATCTTTTCAATTCCCACGAATTTCCCGCTTCAAGTGCTCTCATTCCGCAGTCGAATAGTAACGTTCTGTGATCAGATATAGTGTTGTCTATTACACAGCATGATGCATTTCTGAAATCGGAAAATATATTATCAATTGTTGACACTGAAATAGTAGTAACTCTTGTTGGCCAACCCACTTCTGGGAGCATATTAAAACATAATTTTTTTAAATTATCATTATAACCATTATAGCAGTCAATATTGAAATCACCACAAACTATCATATTACAGTTAGGTTTGTATGTGCGGGTAAGAACATCATACAGTTTTTCGAAAAATATGTTAAAATTTCCAGTTGGTGCTCTGTAACAGCATAGAACAATCATTTTACCTTGATCTGACTTACATGAGATTCCACATATTTCGAAGTCTTGTTCAACACAATCATTCTTGAGATTCAAACACATCACTGTCATGTTACTTCTCGTCAGAATTGCAACATCACCCCCTTTCTTTTCTTCTCGATAAAAATGGCTTTGAAGATGAAAGTCATTCAAATGGAAGAAGTTCACTGATTCCTTTTTACACCATGTTTCTGTCAAACATACGATATCAATATTGACTTCCAAAATATCCAGATTGATAGCATCAAGTTTGTTTCGATTTAGGCATTGGATATTCATCAGGAGAACTTGAGGATCGAACATTATTTTTCCCTTCTCCCATTCACCCATTGCTCTAAAAAACGGCTTATACAAGATCCCGAAGGCCATATTTTAGGATCCATGGCTTTCTTAAAATTGTCTTCGTTTATTTTCACTTTGAATGAGGAATATATATGAGGAATATATGAATGAATGAGGAATATATATGAGGAATATATATTCAGAATTTATAGTTTCACAGGATACTTCTGGAAAATGTTCTTTCAGCATATCTTTCAGAGATTCAATTGTGGTATTAATATCAACCCTGGTACCATGTAATGTTACAATTTTGAGGACACCTTTTAATGTGTCATTGTCAGTATTATTGCCAATAATCAACTTCCTCTTTTTATTAGTATTGCGAGTAGTTTGCTTCCTTTCAACCACTTTCCACGGATTTGCGTGCGATGTTGAAATTGAATTAACTGCTTCGCGATCATCATAATTTAGATCACTATTTTGTGTTTCTTCATCAAGATATATGATATCATTAATTTCAGCCATGGCCTCATCTTGAATGATTGCAGGAGCCAGCTCGCCCTTTTTTTTATTATTTGTGAATGTCCTCGTGAAATCCCTTGTTTATTTTGTAGATTTTTCGAGGTGTTTTTGTGGATTATCTCTTTTTCATGTGTAGTTTTTCAATAGTATCTTTTTTTGCTTGTATTGGCATTGGAATGTCTGGCGATGGGAGAACTGTGTTTTGTTTATTTACTTCACTGAACAACTGGATATGTTTTTTTAGCAATCTAATTTTGTTCCTCAGTTCAAGAATCAAGGCATCTTTCTGCTCAAGTATATAATTCACGATTACAATATCCACCTTATTATCATCCTCAGTGAGATCACCGGTGACATTGAAAGAAGGAATGTCCTTGTCGTCGGCGGCTATCATGTTGATTTCCGAGTCTTCACAACAGATTATTTGTTCACTATTAATATATTTTATATTTTTTAAATATTTAACGCAACTGTTATGCGTAACTGTATCACATTTTATGCACTTTTTGCCTGTTGAAGCAATATTTTTACACTTTTTACAACTTTTGGTGGGAACGAACTCAACACTCGTCTTTTCGGTTTCCGCCATATTGCGGAGTTCTGATTTGAATGCCGTTTTCGATAGTTTCCGCGATGTAATTGCGACTCAAACGATTAAATTCCAGAAACGTGATTCAGGTATTTATTTTTTTGTGAATTTCAACGGGATTGAATGGTAATATTTACTTTTTTTTTGTAATTTAGGTTGGACTTGTGAAAAAAGTATGTTTCTCGAGGTCAACATTAATAAATACAGTCCACTGGGAGGACGTTCATGTGTGAAGCTGCCCGAATGCATTGAAAGGAGGAAAGCTGTAGTGAATGTTCGTAATGAGGATCAATATTGTTTTGCCTGGGCTATAACATCAGCATTATATCCTGCAAATGGTAGAGTATCCGAAGTTACGTCATAACCACATTTTTTCAATGTTTTAGATGTCACAGGTATGGATTTTCCGGTTAAAGTTAATAATAAGCATATTGAAAGATTCGAAGATAGGAATGATATTTCAATTGATTTTTACGGTATAGAGAGTAAATTTGACAAGGGTAAAATAGAGTATGATGTGATTGGTCCATTACTATACTCACAGAGAAGATTCCGGAGACATGTTAATTTGTTACTTATAACAGATGACTCCGGTAATAGTCACTAGTGTTGGATCGAAGATCTTTTAAGATTAGTTTCTATTCAACTATCAGCACATGGACACAAAAAATATTTTTGTGATGGATGTTTGATATATTTTTCTAACGAGAGGTTGCTTTTTCGTCATGAAGTGACCATTAATATGGTCGGATGATTGCGGAAAATAAATTGATATTTGAGAACTTTGAGAGACAAATGAGGGTGCCATTTGTAGTACATGGTGCTTTTGAATAAGTACTTGAACCGATTCTCGTGAATGAGCCAAATCCTGAAAGTTCATACACAATTAAAACATGCCCCATATTCATTTGCTCATTTAATAAAATGTTCATATAATGATGATTTGTCAAAATTTGTTACATATAGGGGCGTAGATGCTGCTCAGAAATTTGTGAGTAGCATTGAAGATGATTTGAAAAAGATATATCAAAATCATCTCAGACACCCTATACCAATGGATGCACAAACCCTCGAAGAAGAGGAACAATTTGCTGCAGTCAAAAATTGTGGTATGTGTAATAAACCATTTATTGACGGAGGAGTCAGAGTTAGAAATCACTGTCATTTGTAATTTGAATTTCAAAATCCCTAATTTCATACCTATTATTTTCCATAATTTAAGTGGTTATGATTGCCATTTATTCATGAAAGAATTGTATAGGAACAAAGAGAAAGTTGATGTTATCACGCAAACTGAAGAGAAATATATATATTTCACGAAGCATTTATGACTAATTCGTTGGTGAAGTTCGGTGCTAACTTGACTTCTGATCAATGTATGGAGATGCACAAACATTTCCTGCGAAGTGAGAAATCCAATTTGATGAGACAAAAAGGTGTATTTCCATATAGTTTCGTTGATGACATTGACAAATTGAATTATCCATCACTTCCGACAAAAAATCAGTTTTATGACAAACTCAGGTGTGAACATATATTAGAAAATGGATATGATAGGGCTGGAAATGTGTGGAATTCATTAGACTGTCAGAATTTGGGTGAATACTCTGATTTGTATTTG
The DNA here is from genome assembly GCF_000500325.1 of Leptinotarsa decemlineata. Classification (NCBI taxonomy): domain Eukaryota; kingdom Metazoa; phylum Arthropoda; class Insecta; order Coleoptera; family Chrysomelidae; genus Leptinotarsa; species Leptinotarsa decemlineata. The sequence goes on from NW_019295136.1 coordinate 6,344, forward strand.
AAGTCAGATGTACTGCTATTATGTGATATTTTTGAAAATTTTCGCAACAAAAGTTTAGAGCTATATAACTTAGACTTAACTGCACTTACACTGCACCTGGATTATCTTGGGATTCTATGTTGAAGTATACAAATATTGAGTTGGAATTACTAACTGACATTGATATGATTCACTTTTCTCAAAAAAGGTATACGAGGTGGAATAAGTTAGTGTAGCGAGAGGAAACATAGCAAATAATAAATTTTCACCAAATTATAATCCCAATGAACCTTCCACATTCATTACATATTCAGATGCAACAAATCTTTACGGTCATAGTATGTCACATTTTCTACCAACAAGTGAATTTACATGGTTGACACCTAATGACATTATTGATCTTGATGTGATAAATGTGAGTGCTGATAGTCCGTATGGGTATGTGTTTAAAGTGGGCATTCATTATCCACAAGAGTTGCATGATAAAAATTCTGATCTTCCATTTTTAGTTGAAAGATTAATACCACCTCGTACATAATCGAAAATTTACAAATTGATTTCAAATTTGAATGATAAAAAAAATATATTGTTCATTATAGAAATCTACAGCAAGCTATCAAAAATGGTTTGATTGTAATGAATACACATAGAGTATTGAAATTCAAACTATCATATTGGATGAAACCCTATATAGATCTCGAAACTAAAATGCGTAATAGGTCTAACAACTAATCTGTAGAAGAATTCTATGAACTAATGAATAATGTGGTATATGGAAAGACAATGGAGAATGTAGATAATCGAATTGATGTTAGACTCGTTACACATTGGGAAAATATGAAGAAAAATATAGGGGCCAGCACTCTCATATCCAAACCAAATTTCAAAAATTGTTCAATTTTCACAGATAATTTTGTTGTCATTCGATTGGGTAAAGTTAAAGTCCATTACGATAAACCATTATATTTGAGATTTTCTATATTAGAATTATCTAAAACAGTCATGTATGACTTTTTCTATGGATGCATCAAACAACACTTTGGTGAAAATGTCTCTTTACTGTACACAGATACCGATTCACTCATTTTGAAAGTGAATACAGAAAATTTTTATGAATTCATGAAAAGTAACATAAGTAGGTTTGATACATACAATTACAGTATAGTTAACCAATTCAATATTTCAGTAACAAGTTCAGTCTTGGGAAATGATCGGTTATAAAGAATGAATTGACATGCGAAGATTACCAAAAAATCGTCGAACATGTTGGTATGATATTCAGAACAATGAATTCATTCAGAAGCGTGTGTACTGAATTGAAGAATAAAGTTGCATTAGCATATTACGACGATAAAGGATTCATCATTCCGAATATTACCCACACTCTTCCTTGGGGTAATAATGATATTGAATTTCATCAACACTATCCGAATGATAACATTCGTTGGATAACTAATATTATTCAACAATCACATCCTCAGGAGAGTCCAATGGATCAAATAATCAATTTACTGTCTGCCGAGTTCAATGACTGAAATACCATTTAATGTCTTTGAAACCGGAAAATTCAATATTGATGTTCATGTAGGTATTTATAAATGAATAATAATGAGTAGCAAACTGTTATGTGATATTATTGTATTGTGTATGTATATGTATTACTTTTACCAAATTACTTTGATGAATATAAAAATTATAAAAATTGTATTTGTTTTATTTCTATTTTCCTAACCAATTACTGCAAAGTATATATCATAATGTAAATGGAAAGAATATCAGTTTGATAAGAATAATCGCGTGTGCACAATGTCTAAAACAATAGATAAATTAGGTAGAAAAAGAAAATGGGGTGGTACTGTCTTTCGATGTCCTCCCGGTAATGGAATTCAATTAACAATAGATAGTCATTATGACATGCAAAGAAAAATATTGAAAAATACAAGCGAACCAAGTGATTGTGTAACATATCTTAAGAAAGAAATTAATGGAAAAAAAGAGGTCATACTTCTAGCCATACAAGCTGCAATACAATCCACAATAGGTAATGTTGCTCGCGATGCACGCCAAATATTCGACGATAAAATTGCGGAGGCTCGAAAAAGTCAGACTCGTAAATACGATAATCTTGAAAGTAATGTAGAAATAAAAATTCCTGACATAACAGCATCTACAATAAAAAATAGACGCTTTGTAACAAAGAGTTGTAGTTTTGGAGAAAAAATAAAAACTTAGTTTATCAGATGGACCATTACTGTAGTATCCAGGAGTCGACGTAAACCCAAATGTTAGAATAATAAAACCAGAACCAAAACTAACAGATGACGTAGTAATTGAACCAACGTGGTGAATAAGTGTACTTGAATCTTCGCCTCTGCACACTCTCAGTCCCAAGCCCCACCTTCGAACCCACCTCTCGTGCATGCACATATCCACCTCATTCCCACCACTCGCGTATGCACGCTCCCACCCCAGTGGATGGAGCTCACCTTTTTAAAAATGGTAGAGGAGGCCAGATCACATCATTTGGTTGTAGTAGTTTTTCGAATCAACTTACTTTCAGTTCCCAATCGAGCCAACCTTCATTCAGCAACAAGTGTCATCTAGTTTTCCAGCTGAAATTCTTCAATTTAATGTCAGTTCATACTTTCAATAACTATTTATATGTATATTGCATTGACTTATATTCTGATTTTATTTTTCAGAATCATGTATCTCTCAATAATAATAATGATAGTAATCTTCATTCATCCTTTAATATCATACGCATGATATAGGACAAGTCATAAAATGTATATAGACAGACATATGTAAGTACACATAAATACATGTACATACGATAAACATATAACTATATTACTTCTAATATATCGTCCATACAAATTAGCAAACAACAAATAAAAAAACTAGGAATTAGCAAAATATTCACTAATGTCATAAAAGCAGGGCTCCACTAAATATTTTTTTAAACTTGTTTTGAATGTATTAATATTTTTTTCGTTTTTGATATCACTTCGGAGATGATTGAAAAATCGTATTCCATTATATTTAGGACTGCTTTCGTACAGTGGTGTACGGTGCTTTATACTTCTAAATAAGTCACCATGCCTCGTATCATGGTCATGAGAGTCAGAATTTTTGAGAAGCTCTTGATGTTGAGTTTAACATATGTTACAGTTTTATAAATATAGAACGATGGTACTGTCAGTAATTTAAACTTTTTGAAATGATTCCTACACGTCATTCGGTGATCTAAGCCGAAGATTACACGAATTAGTCTTTTTTTACTGATGAAAACTCTGCGAGCATTGGCCCTACTTCCCCATAGGACAATATTATATGAAATATGTGAATATGAGAGAGCACCTTCATTAATTGTTCTAGTGTGAATATATTTTTCAGCTGCAAAATTGCATGATAACTACTATTGAGCCTCTTACACACCTGATCAACGTGTGTATTACACTTCAAATTCACATCTAAATATGTGCCCAGAAATTTTATTGAATCCGAAAAATGTATATTTTTGTTGTTAACGCGAACAAAATAATCATTTGAAATTTTTATACGAGAATAAAACTGTAGACACACTGTTTCACGGCTCTAAAGGTTGCTCTAAAGGTTGGAACTCCTCTAACTGAAATCCAGCGGGACGAGGCCATGTGTAGGAGGGTGGTTGTCCATCAAGATGTGATGATCCAGCCACCTAGGACTCAGACGACAACGATGGCTCCGACGACAACTCCCAACGTTAAGTCCCTCTTCCATGATTTGAACCTAAACCAGAAAGCGGAATCAATGATGGCCCTGTCCATCAACGCGGTATCGACGTCTCAGAGTTTTGAAGGACAAACTTGGAGGAGCCACTGCCAGACTTTCTGGGATTATCAGAGCGGAGTTCCAAGAAGACGAAAGCACCATCTGCGAAGTCGAAGTCGAATCCATCAACTCGGCGTCTTCAGAAGGAGGTTTGAAAGAAACACGTCCCTCAGAAGGATCAAATGCTGGACCATCCTCCCCTGCAGCACCCGTCCACCAGGTGCATGTGGTCGTAGATATCCACCGCGAAGCTAGTCCCACTCCCTTACCACATCAGGACCACAACCTCACCAGCCTTTCCTATCGGAGAATTAAGTGAAAAACTGGAAACTTTCCTACAGAGGTGTAGGGAAGTAGAACTCGCTTCCTGATCTGGTGAGGCCGCGTTGGCTAGCATTTCCCGCCAACTGGCTGAAATTGCTAATCGACGGAGCGAACTAGCAAAAGAAATGGCCGAACTAGATCGAAAGCATGCATCTCTGGAGGAAAGGCGAAAAGCAGAGACCTCTCCGATAGAGCAGTTTGAAAAGTAAAAGACATTTATGGACAATTCCTTAGGTTAGGTTAGAAATAATAGAATACTTTCAAGTTAATTAGGAATATTGAATTATGATAGCTTTGAGTTTATATTTGTGATTTCAAGAGAAAAAAAAAGTGAAAAAAAGAGAGTACATAGTTTGGTTTGGTACACATTGAACAATGCGATGGTTGGGACATTGTTCTTCATATCTGCATATTTTCATTATTTCATAAAAACATGAATCAATTCAATTCGTGGGTCGAAAAAAAATTTAATTTTCGAGAAGCATTATCCGCGATTTATTTAGCGGATTTAAAAATGTATACTATACTTTTTGTCTATTCATTGTCGTAATGAAATTATGTGTTTATTTGTTCATCATACAGAAATTATTATTTCAAATACAACATTGCATAACCCCCACCTATCCTATACTACCATCCCCTCCACTTGAATAGTATAAATGTAGGAGTTCCTCAATGTAATATTCAGTTGAGTAGCTATCGCCAGCATGTCAACGACTCAGGAAGCTGATTCCACGACCGGACCCCAGTTGGAACCCCAGCTGGAACCCAAGTCGGAAACTAGAGCTCCTGACTACAGGATCCTGCCATTCGAATTGAGTGACGACGACGATTCGGACATGAAAATGGGAGTCGATTCCACTACAGACCAACAAAGCGGTTCTTCAACGTCATGGAGCATTGAATTCCGGGTTCAATTGCTTCATGTCACAAACACTGACGACAGGAAAAGTGAGTCGGACATAGAGTATCCGGATCCTAATATGGATACTGATTCAGATGCTGCTGAAGAATTGTCGTGGAGGCGAGCTTTGATACGCAAATATGACGATGCCCTCAAGCGCATGTGAGAACTCCACGATGACATCAATTTTGATAACGATTTTTAATCGTTTCCTTGTTTCTCCCATCCTTGATCCTTTCCTTCCTCGAAGTATACACTTTTTGGTTGGTCTACACGGGACACTGCGTGGTTGGGGCGGTGTCTTCCTCCCTCTCCTTTATTAGTTTTTCATAATAATCACTCAGAGTTCCATGAAGATTCTTGTTGCTTCCGAATTTCAAACACTGAATTGTTCTATATTTACACTTGATTTCCTTCATTTTTTTCAATATAAATATAGCATCAATCCCAGTTCTACATCATTCTTCCACAAAGTCGAGTGCTGATTCCACCACCGAACCGATGAGTATACTAGAGTATTCTATGTCAAGTACAGGGTCCATCCAGGTACATGAAATAGATTTAAAGTTCGGTCGTTACAGTACAACCTTCGCAGAATTTCTGCAACGCATCTATGATCTTCCTGATGATTTCCCGGAATGCCTAGAAGCACGTATGCAAGAGGAAGTAGATGCAGAGTTAGAGATGGGTGCCGAAGAGTTAGACGATCTAGAGAATGACGAGCTAGGCTAGATGATTATGCGGACGATATCATTAGTATATCGACTGATTCAGATGATCATGAGGACGACATCATCAGTATATCATCAGATACAAATGATGACACCATCATCATTGTTTCTGCTGATGAGGAGCGTTAGTTAGTTAGATTAATAAAAAATAGCCCTTTTCAGGGCTACAATTGAAGATTCAACCATTATACTTCTAAAACAGAAATAGGTTCATACCATTGTGTGTGTGTGTGTGTGTGTATGTGTGTGTGTGTGTGTGTGTGTGTGTGTATTGACCCTTTTCATTAAGTTAACATTATAGTCTCAAATAAAATGTATGTAAAAGTATTCTCATCCCACTCTGGAGCGGGTGTGCAGTCGGAGACAAGAAAAATGAGAACTCTTTTTTCTGTTCAAGCTTTCTAGACTTTATTAACTCTTCTTCAGGAACTGAAAGTTGAGGTTATGTATATGAAGCAAGCATGAGTAGAATTGTTTTCTTAAAACACTTTGAAAATGTGATGATTTATGAACACTCATGATACTGGATAACTGGTTAAAACTGAGAACATTATAATAAAATGTAGATGGCACTAATGTTATTAGTGCCATACACATTATAATGTTCTCGTTTTGTCATCATCGCATTACACAGTACTACCACATCTCTAGATAGAACACAGGATATCACAAAATTCACAACTGCCGATATAGTATTCGAGTATACTTGAATTCTGTAGTTCACCAATATGAGCGTTGGAATTTGAATTTTGATATAAAACTTGATGCTCCTGCTCATTATGCTTTTGAGAGTTTTTAACGAAGTTATTATGATGAAGATATGAATGAACCTCTGATGACATTGGACAATTTGGAGAGAATCCACTATTCATCATCGATTGTCCCCATCAATCGAATGTAACAAAATCATCAACTATTTTTAAGAAGATTGAGTTTGAGACCAGGAAAATCAAGTTTGCAGACAGCACTAAAGTATATGCATTAATTTTGCATGATACAGTTTTAACCTACAATGCATTGCATAGTTCAGTTCTCAGCAGATATTGACACTCTTTAAATTTTTGATACTATTTCATTTTCACACTCTATCATGTACTGTTTCATAATCTTCATTTCAATTTGTAACTGACTTATATCATGAATTGTAATTTTTTCCTAATTCTACTTCATATATAACATAATTATTGTTTTGTAATCATTTTCAATTGTATATAATGTGAATTGAATAAATTAAACATGATAATGATACAAAGTTTTTTATTTGTCATTATTCATGATTCACAGGAACATACAGATTATCTAAATAAACTTCTTTCTCATAGTCATCATTTTTGTGACCATCTTTGATTTTCTCTCGATTTTCATCATTCAATTCAAAGTGATGAATAATCCATTCCATTCATCATCACTTAATTGCAACGAAATACGTTTTGGTAGCCATGTTCTAAATAATTTATCATTGCTTACATCTTTCAAGGTTAATAAAATTGAATAACCAAAACTTGTAGAATAAATTGACATATTCTTAATTATGTACACTCCATCAATTGGCAATGATTTCAACCTCCTGTACAATTTAATCATTGATTTTATGTAAGTCTACTTTTGAAGCTGACATGATGAAAATATGTATGAAAATATTAAAAATTTCCAACAAAAAAATAAACTCACCGTCTTCCTTCTATTACGAACTGAATAAGACTCTACCAATTGCTAACTCCTGCAGATATATTCGTCTACTGATTTCATAGTGTGCCAGGCATTTCTTTCATGTTAAACAGCACGAGTCACCCCCACCATGAATCCGTGCTACATTTCAAAAGTTACACATTGCTAGTTGTTATCCACTAGAGATTCCTGACGTCACAGTCAAGCCCACCTCTCATCTGGAGGCGTTAACAAAAGTCGATACGAACAGAGAGCGGTCGTTGCGTCATCGTTAGAGGACAGACGCTAACACAGTCCTCGTTGCCTGCGCGTCACCATCAACAGTGAGGGTAGAGCGATGCGTTACGTCACATCTATCGCCGCATCGAGAGAGGTAAGGACACACCGATGAATACGCATTACTCAGCCACACGCCGTGGAGGGCACATCTTGCTATCCTACCGTTGAACGGTAGCCCACCACTAACTTGGTGGCCTCACACCGATGAAACATTAATTACTTGGAGGATCTTTGAAGTATGCAGACGTATGTTCATACATAGACACACACATGATGAACCCTGTACCGTACATTCTCACACACCAACCAAATGTAATTACGTCATTATGTCACACACACAAAAAATTCTGAATGATCCATGCACCAGACACTTCAAGGTCACATCGCCTTGATTTTACTAAACAAAAAAATTAATACGTTATAGTGATGGGAGGAAGCCCAGAAACGGCTGTAATCTACTACTGATATGATATAATATGATTCGAAATCTCTGAAAGAACAAATAAAATAAAAAATTGAAATGAATAGTTAAAAATAACATTTATATCACGTACAAGCAGCAATCAGTCATATCTCGTCAACTCTAGGAAGTGTACATTTGTACACTATGTATTGTTATATGCATTTCATTATCATTGAATGTGCTTCAATGAATGTCCGTTTTTTCATACTTGATAGTGACTTACATTTTTGAATCGTTGATGATCGGGCTTTGGAATATTTCTAAGATTTTTTTTTATGTAATTCGGATCCATACTTCAATAAAAGATATATTCGTATGTTATCAGAATCTTGTCTAATCAATACCTGTCTTGATTACTGATTTCTATACCATAATATGCAAAGTGAATTTTTTTCATGAAGTCAATAGGTAACTTTATTTTGAATTTTTTTATCTACAAAATTACCACAAATATAGCAAAAAGCATTATAAGAATTTTTACAATGAGATTTAACCATTTCAAATTTTCAGTAAAAATGTATCTTATACATTTTGGTACTTCATTTTTACGCAATAATGGAATGTAAGAAACTGGTGGGTGATACAATCTCTTTTATTTTTTTCGAAATCGAGACACCAAATTACGCAGGAATTAGTTAGAGTTATCGAAAGAATTTTTAGGTTATTGGCTTGTGAAATTAATTACACTATCCACAAAAAAATTAATCACTCCTAAAAATATAACCCTTTCAAATCACTATAAGCATATTTTTCGAATTTAACCTTGATTTCAACCCCTCGTCCTCAGACTCACACAACAACTTCCATTACGACTCAACTAATTCAAAAACAAATCGTTCCATACCAGACAGCGCTCTTTCGTCATATCAGCATATCACAGGTGATATGCTGAACAATGAACGCATTGCTGAATTCACATATCCATGAAGAACAAACTTGAGAAAAAAATGGCAATGACATATGTCCCCTTACAGCAACTCCATACATATATGGGATCGAAAATGGAATCAGTTCACGACTATCAAAAACAAAGTTCCTCAAGGCGATTAGTTGCAAAGCCAAGCTTCGACATATATTCATTCGGATTCAGAAGTAGCTCTACATTGAGGACTTGTTTCTGAAGGCTCTTTTTACTTCATATTATCAACATTCCAATCTAGATAGGCACGATTGATATGATTCTAGCAATTGATATCCATGAATTTCTGAAAAAACTGAATATATTGTCGTTTGAACTCATATAAAATTCATCAGTAAGTAGGATAATGGTAATTCAATTGCATTCTAGAACATTCGAAAATTAACGTCTCATTGATATGATAGAAAATGAATTCAGAGTTTCATCAGTCTTATTTACCAATTTTGTCTATCGGAAAAAGAGCTGAGATATTCAATCCAGCTTCAGAATTGAAAGAAATCTAATAGTAGTTTTTTCTTCGCTGAACATTTCTACAATTCCTTGACAAATTTAACAGTTAGTACTGAACATAGCAAAAGTTAGTTATCACAATGAAGTGTTTTTGAATTCGTATCTTCAAGAATCTCACACAAGATATACTTTTACGCATTTTAGTCTGGAAACAAAGATTTTTGAATGACATTTTTAATCTTCAGTTAGATAGACACCATTTTTATGATCATACTGAAATATTTCACTGACATTGTCTATAGAATCACAATGTTGATATCTATCGTCAGAATACGTATATTTGAAAATATTTTAGGATTATGGTATAGTGGGTATCTAGTTTTGTTACAAATTATTGTTTGTTTGATATATTCAAACCAGTCTGTTACGAAAGCAAAATCATTTTTAACAGATTTTTCATTCCTAACTTCATTCCTAACGGCAATTTGATATTGTATTATAATGAATACTTGTAACGCACTGTTTGGACCTTCGGTGGGTAATGAATATTACTGGAGTTTTATGCCAACACCAAACCGTTATTTTAACACCTCAACACGTGTTTCGATCACCAAGTGATCATCTTCAATCTTCCTCTTGAAGACGATAACTTGGTTATTGAAACAAGTGTCGAGGTATTGAAATAACGGTTTGATGTTGGGATAAAATTTCAGTAATAATAATTTTATCAGTGAATGTTGAGTAAAACGATTTTCCAATCCAATATTGCGGTACGCAGTAATATTCAAAGAAAACCCTATACTATACATTCTTAACAGTAAGTTGATAAAGTTCTTTATGGATTGCATGTAGGTGTTACTTTTGGCATGATTTATAAAATGACAAATAGTGTCAAATCTTTTGGGGGATTAACAAAAATGTATACGACAGTGTTGTTCTTCCATGAATCTTTCTAAACTATAAGGCAGTATGTTTCATAGGACCACAAACATTTTCACTGCTTGGGAGAACTGGTTATGAAAGAGACTTCAGGAAGAAAAGAGCAGCAGCTTTCGGTAATGTGAGTTCAATTCTATAGATTATAATTCATTCAACATTTTTTTATAGACAGTCAGCAATTCACAACAAGCATATTCCAGCGGAGGTCTCAATTTTCAACGTGCGGTACCCATTTTGATATAGCGGCTGAATGAGCTAGAGTGTGAAATAGAAATATGACCTCTGGTATGAACCTATTTGAAATAAATATTTCTTTTGAACACCAGATTTGTGCAAGAACCAGATTCGTAACATTATTCTTCACGCGTGCTTCACCAACAAAAGAGAAATCATGCCATCATATAGTTGGTCTATCGATGACCCAAACTTGGTTGATGAAACGTACTTTGAACGGTGGGTTATATTTTTATCTGCATGATGAATGAAATGTGGCATGCCATTGCAGAACAAATTTTGTAATTCTATGCCTCAACTTTATCCTAGAGTTTATGGTGATAGCCCACCATTCGAAGGAACTGATTCAATATCGAAAAAAAATACCCCGAACAAACGCTGTTCATTTCTAATTTGTAAATAAAGGTTGACTCAATCATTCATCAGCTTCTTTGAAATACAGAAACTGAGTAAACAAAGAGATCATTTTCCATTCACAAGAAAGAACCCCATCGTTGAACATTTTTCTGTGTCTCCCTCTGACTTTTATCATTTTCTACATCGCTTCTTGAACGATAAAGATACTCGCCTGCGAAGTGCACCCTAGCAATATTATCCAATTTTCCGTATTTTAAATACATGCTTCAGAGTGATTTCTACCAAATAACCAGGTAATTAAACGGGAAAACCTAGCAAAAATACATCGTTATATCCACCTTTTTGAAAGGCTCTAATTGGATGAAAAACACTTCGCCTCCAGCAATTTGTATTTATTGGAAATTTCATCACTTTCCACCGACAGATGTAACGTAAAATGTATTATTCCAACCATCTCATGTCTAGTTAGGAGCAATTATGGATGAGACTTTCATTTATTGTGAAATGAAGGAATTAATATTATAAAAAAAATTATGAATGAAACCTCCTTTGTTTTTTACCACTTACATGGAATTATTTTCAAGCAGCTTGACTGCAGCAAATGAAAGAGTACTCTTTAAAGTTTGTCCAAACTTTCGGAAATTTAATAAATTGTTTCCATCATCAGGGATACTACAAAATTGTGGATGTAATAAATATTAAGATATGAATGGATAGTTAGACTTACAACTTTGTTGAGGATGTTTCATACGATGGTTCTGTAAAATATTGGGCACATAGTGTTGGATGAACATTGGTACAATACATTTACAAAAATTGGAAAATGATGTCTAATATTTGATAAAATACGTTACAGTTTGAAATTTTTCAAAAAGAGGATCATGTCCACATGTGGAAATTTCACGAATTGTCTCTATTGGTTAGAACTGACAGACAGTTGACATGACATATGTCAGTGGTAATAGTGATAAAAGTTGTTATCAACTTCAAATTGTAAAGAATTCCTTGAGAAATTGCTACCTGTAGTAGAATTTCAACAGCAAAGTTAGTACTTGTGATATACTGTTTGGAACCTTTGGTGTAGTAATGAATATTACTGAAGTTTTTTCCTAACACCAAATCGTTATTTTTACACCTCGACACGTGTTTCGATCACCAAGTGATCATCTTCAAGAGGAAGATAAAACAGCAAAGTTAGGATAATAACATTTGAATTGAATTTATTATGTATATTATTCAATTTATTCCAGATTTGATAGGTTCATTGAAACTTCGCTATATGGATTTTTATCCAACGGTAAAAGGAAAAAATATATCTCACTGAGATGATTGATATCTGCTTTTTTATTAATGCAGTTTTTATTTTCAACGATGAAGGCCATTTGAAGCAAGGACCTTTTTGTTGAATGTTTTTCACTAGCTAAAACCTTAATAAAATCAAAATTCATATGGTGGTCAAACTTGTTGACATGTTCGGCTAGCGCGCATCTTTCGGGATGGTGTCTACAATCACTTTTGTGAGATATTATTCTGGAGCTTAAAGTTCTTAACATTTGACTAACATTGTTTTTGATACACGATTGACATGGAATACTATGTACCTACATTTGTTCGAGAAGTGGAGGGGGGTTTATCTTTGACTCTGGTGTGTATTGTTCTAATTCTAAGAACTGCTTTGGTGACTATATTAATATTCAGTAATTCGTTGAATATTCTAGAGAGTTTGGAAGTGATCTCCTTAATAAAGGGTAAAGTACTATAAGAAACCTGAAGTGGAGCAATACTGTTTTCATTGTTGTCAACGATATTTGGGTTTGGCGGAAGAGTTGTCATAATGTATGTTATGGATGAGGAATCAACCAAAATATTTTTTATCATACTCGAAGGGCATGAGTTATCTAGAAATAATTTAAGTAGAATATCAAGATTTTTTTTTGTTTTTTTTTTGGTGTTAGTATTTAGTATTATTCATAATCGATTACTCTCAGAGCTGAATTAAGATGCGTATCAGCGTGCATTCGAAGACAATAAAATTCTGTCAACTGTGCGTGTGGAACATCATGATCATTCTATTTTGTATTTTTCTTCATTGACATTTTTTCTAGGAACAG
>NW_019295137.1:0-26088 GCF_000500325.1 Leptinotarsa decemlineata
CTACCACCACATAGTTTCAAGAAGAATCTAAAAAAATGTATGTAACCATCTGATTCTCTTATTGTACAACATTGATCAGTTGATACCTCTACTTAATACCCATTCACCATAAATATGTAGAGAATACCAAAATCAACGTTATATTATTATAATAAATTTCACCAATATTTCTGACATGACTTTCCACATGTAATTAATCAAATTTTCATCTCTTCGTTTTGGAATGTCTTGTCTGCTATTCTTTCTTTTCTTTCTTTTTTTGTTCATACTTGACTGGGAAATATATTGTATCAATATGCTTTGATTCATCATGTGCAGATATTGAATTCTGTCATTTGTTAGGTCAGTTTCTCCTGTACTCAGTAACCTTTCAATGAAAGAATTTATTATCGACAGACTTCAGTTTATAAAGTTCATTCACAATATTTCTCAAAAATGACTGGAAACTGTTGAAATCTGAGAACCAAAGAAGTTAGTAATTCAATTGACCTCAAAAGGTATTAACAAATATTTATAGTTAGTAATAAGTTGCTTGCCATTCTTATTAAATTATGAAACAAAGATTGGAGTTCACCATAGACTTAATTTTGATTTGCGATGTTTTTTCTCCATCACGTAGTAGATACAGGACACTATCAATAATACAGAAATGTTTTTCTCAAGACACATCATACTCCAAGTTTATGAAAACCTGAATAATACTGCACGATGTCTTTCTAGTTAAATAGATACTTAATTTTTGGAAAAGAAAGTTTCTGACTTTCTACTACTCCATCTTGATAGTAGAAAGCCAGAAACTTTCTTTCCCAGAAAAAAAAATTAATCACTCCTGAAAATATAACCCCTTCAATTCAGAATCTTAATTGTTCCTATTTTCGTTGATGTTTCTAAATTCCTGAACAAAGCACAGACTTGACTAGTCTTTTAGGTCGAAAAAAACTTCAAATATCAACAATATGAAGCAACACTATACAGGGTGTCTCAAATGAAACTCCGCAGGCAAATATCTGGAAAATGAAAGAGATCATCCATATTTCATGAAAGAAGATGTTTTCAATGTCAAAGAATGTCAGAAGGTTATTTTATTAACGTAAAGATCCATCACTAGGCATCCGTACAGACTTTCTGTACGTAGAATACACATATAGCATATTTTTAGTAATTCTCAATTCGTGACAGCTGAAAGCGTCGCATTTGAACTAAGTCTTTGATATAGTCATACAAAAAAACAAGTGGAGTAATATCTGGACTTCGAGCTGGCCATGGTTTCGGACCCTCATTTCCAATCTATTTCTCATTGAAAGTGTCATCCAAATATTGGATAACCATTCTATTATCATGCGGAGGTGCCCCATTTTGTTGAAAACACATATTCAGTCGAGTTTGTATTGGTAAATTCTCTAAGAGATTCGGTAATACATGTTGGAGGAAAACCAAGTACCTCTTCCCATTGAGAATGCCTTCGACAAAATGAGGTCCTATCAAATAACCATCAATGATTCCGCACCAAACATTGACATCCATATCCAATGAGGTTTTACGTCAGACCAATAGTGACCATTATGATTTTTTATTATACTGTTGTTTTTTTTTTGACAAAATATGTTGTATTGACGATTTCAAAATATCAGCATCCATTGCTACTTGTCTGGTAGAACTATGTATTATTTGACCAAGCACTTTGTGCCAAACATTTGGCTAAGCTAGCGAATGTTTTGTTTTACGGTAATCTTGTTTGAGGATATATACCAATTAGGGTATATACTCCCTTCTTTTTTTGTATTTTTTCTTGCTTCGCCATAAATATATATTATATCCGACTTTTCTGCATTTGAAAAATGAATAATTTTTCAATTTTATGAAAAGCCAACAAAAAACTGCATTTATTTCAATTTTTTCGTGGTCTCATAATATGGAATAAAATTCCTTTTTTATCAGTATTCAGAGGAAACTACAAGTGTGATATATTTGATACAGAACCTGGGTTACTATCAGAAAAAAATTGGCGTCGATGTCGCGACGCCCTGGAGGATTACGCTTAGTGGTGGATCTCTACATGAATAAGATTACCCTTTGATATCAAAATTATCTGCTTTCACGAAATAGGGATATTCTCTTTCATTTTCCAGATATTTGCCCGCGGAGTTTTATATGGGGCACCCTGTATATCAATTTCAATATATCTTTTGAGAGCTAGTTGGAAATTCAATTGACTTTCTCACCTTGTTTCGTGTATTTTTGAATTATATGTCACCATACCAAATCCAGAACTTGATTAATATACATACCGTGTGTATCACCCCAGGTGATGAGATTTTCCCTCACCCTACACTTGGATCCGAGATAATATTTGAAAATCACTCTTCAACTATGATGGACTAGTTGTAAAATTGAGGGAGTAACATACTGATTCAAAGTCACATTCATAGACATATTTGTACATCTGTGAATTACTGCTCATAGAGTACCTTATTTTTATTGGATGTTGCCAATTAATTATAATCGATTAGATTCAAACACCACGGTTTTCTATTTTCATATTATTCACATTGAGAATGAGAATGGTAACACAACATTAAGCTGAGCGCACACAGGCGATTCTCCAAACGGCCGATTAAAATATCGGCCAATTGAAAATTTCCTTGAATTATATCTACGCGCATACTTGAGCAATTTCTCAGTTGAAAAATGGATGTTCTCGAGTTATGTGGAGTTGAAACTTCCACATGAGGTCTCAGAATATCTCAGAAATTCAGTGGACTTTGTCGAGTTAACCTTCTTTACAGGGTCTTGTGAGTTGCTGAAGTTTGAAACGAACATAACACAAAATTATATCTACATTTCTACTTTACCATCTCTATCACTATAGGTATCAGCTAATATTTTGATGCAAATCAAGAAAACAATTCAAAACACAGCAAATCACATTTTAAGGCAACTGATGCTATAGGAGATCAACTAGTAATTGGCCGAGTATTCAATCGACTTTGTACGTGGACAGGTTGCAACCTGTATGTTACAGATAGTTGGCCGATTATTGCCACGTCTACAAATTTATGACATTCCACAGATTTTGAAATTGGCGCGATTCACAATCGCCGCCTTTGTTCACGTTTCCATTCCCATCAATGTTGTTCAGTTGGTCGATGAAATTCTTGCCTCGAAATAATCGCCCGTGTGCGCTTAGTCTTAGCGATGAGCCAACTAAACAAGAACCTACGATTGACCTATGACCTGACCAACTCTCCGCCATCGTTCGCTAGAAATGGTATACTTTTTGCACTGCATAAAAAATTATTTTTCGTTTTGGACTACAGTTGCAGGGAACGTAAGTAGATATATCTATGGGATCATACAACACTGACATTTTCATGTCGAAATCTCAAATTGAATTATTGGTAAAACAAATTGAAAATTTTGATGAAAGTACTACTATTCAATTCAATTCATCTTGAGTGGAAGCCTTGCTTCCACTTGAACTGATTTTTATGGCCATAATATTGGAGGAAAGATGAAATTGAATTTCTACACCCACGAATACTGAGTTTCAATGACACATAACACTGTAATGTAATATTTCTTGAAAATATAAGATAGCGAACAATTTTTGAAAAACTTCAATCCAAACTTTCGTTTGTTGTCTGGAATATTTCAACTCATATATGTTGACAGGTGGTACCAAAGCGACAGAAAAGTATTTTAGTGGTCGCATAATCTCATTCAAAACAGAGATATCGCCACTGCCGATATCCCTCTTAGATTAATCTAACCAGTTTATAATTTGAAAACAAAATATCCCTCCTGGAACATTTTCGACCTTTGCTGCAGGCTGTTACCATTTCATCAATATTTCATGTGATTCCGAAAAGTTTTGCTTCAATATTATACATTTGAGAACCATGTTTTTTTTTCTGAGACATCAAAGCAGAGAAATCGCGGAAAGAACGTCTTTGATAGTTTATATAAATGATATCTGGCACTGAAAAATAAATTTATATTCATAGAGTTCCTTCGAGAATTGAGTTGATGCAAGTAAAGAGTAAGAATCCATGGGGAATAATGAATAATGAATTCGAATTGAAAGCCTTTGTGGAATTCTTCTGAACTGTATGTTATTCCGCCAAAGGCGGAATAACATACAGTAGTTTCTTATACTTTCTATTCCGTTTATAAGATACTTCCAGGAAACTGCATCATCAAATATTGATTGATTGATATGAACAATATCTCTAATAAAATTTATTTCTCATTATCAATGTTTTCATTAAATTTTTAATTTCACTGCCTATTTACTGAATCATTTTTCAAATTCTCACTTTCGTATAATCATTTCTCATCGATATATCATTCATAGTTTTTAATTTTTCACTATTCATTTTAGTTCATACGTGAATTCCAGATAATCGATTCAAAAAGTTATACACTGACTCTTTGTCTCTATATCGAAATATATTCGAGACCCTTGGAAGAAGGTTTTCAGGACTAATAATTCATATACTCACGCGATAGTCGTCCGTAACCAATACATTTTTTAACTTGTCAAGTGGTAAATCATCATATATTATAATCATGTTAAACGATTGTTTGAAGGTGATCGACAATGTTTCATGATGAATTTCACTAGTTGTCTTCCATTGTCTACTATATAAAATGATTTGAAATCCCGGAAACAACTAAAAAAGAAGAATTAAAAATGAATAGCTGAAAATAACAATTATATTGAGCAAAATGAACCTGAAATGAAATAATAGTGAAATAAAATACAAGTGAAAATAGAACAATTGAATAAATAAAAAATAAATAAATGAAAAAAGGAAATAAAAATAGAAAGTGGAGAGATTCCAAGTCACGTTAGTTCACGACGATTTGTTAGTATCTACAATCGTCTTCGGGTGATGACATTTTGAGTTTCATTGGAGATGAAACCTGAATTTTTACGAAACGGGTAGAAATGATAAAAATTGTCGAAACCGAATGGTAGGGTAACTTTACCTGCACAGATAACTCTACTGATTCAACAAAATTCAAAAATTACGTAATGTATTTACTTTTTAAACCGTGTATGTCCACTTTAAAACTATCAGAAAATCCCAGTTGCATCGAATTACAGTTCAAGTGACATAATTGCTAAGCTTTGTGAAATGAGCGAAATCAAAGTGAATGCTCCAACAGCCTATTATTCTCAGATATATTCTTGTAGTTCCTCATGACAAAAAATGATGGAAATATAACCGCGTGTACTTCATCTAACCAAGAAGGGTAGCTTTTTCCATTATCTTCTGCAAGTAATTGAGATGATTCCATTTCCAATAAAAATAGTTCAAAAATGCAAGCCCCCTTTCCCTTCTCGAAGTTACAGAGATTATACGAAACAAAATTTGAACTCGTTGTTCGCGACATTCAAAAAAAGAGCATGTCTCGAAGATTTGTAGACAAAAGGATCAAGAATAGAGAATTATTTTGATAAACTCATGAAAAGTATTGAAAGGTTTTTTCCTCAAATATTTGCTCATTTCATATCTATACTATACTTGATAAACTTTGAATTTTTCAATATATTCATGCATTGTGTAAATTTGAATCCATTCAAGCTAAGGAATGTCATATTCTTTGAGAAGCAAGAAATATAAAACCTATAGAAAGCAAATATAAAAACTCAATAATACAAGTTATTGTTTGAATTTTACTACAGAAGGTTTTCTCAAACTATTGTGAAGCAAAACATGTGTCGCGGTTTTTGTAAAACCCTGTATAGTAAAATTCATATAATAATGAGTTTTGATATGGATTCTCATCAAGTATTGGTCGGTTCTATTCAATGAAAGCAAATATGATCAAGTTTCAATGGCTAAAGTTGAGGATATTGACAATGACACGCTCAAACGATAATTCACGCAAACCAGAGACGAAAAGCCCATCAAAGCTGAGTCTAGTGTATCGTCATGTATATCTGGCGTACATATGAGAAGGTTGTTGCGGTTATTGCAGTTTGAATCTTGAACATTCGGCAACCTCAATATCGATCAATCAAATGGAATATTTGTAGTATGTCATTGTGGCTGCAGAAGGGGATATTTCAGAAAATAATACGATTCCAGAGCTGCTCATTTCAGTTATACCTCTATAAATATTAATATATTTTGATTTCACAAATCAATGAGAGAAACTCAATTAGGTACTTCATGATTTACAAGCCATTATAAAAAAGGTTTTATCAGTTTTTCCTCAGAATATTTCTCAAGTTTCATTCAGAAAAGTGGGTATATTCAGCAGTTTTATGTACATTCACCGCAATCATTTGCCAATAGTTACAAAAATGCAGTCAGATTCAATCTGGTATTGTCCATATAGTAAGATAATTCGTTTTTGATGCTCTAGAGAGATTTCGTTGAAAAATCATTCAGATCATTTCAAAACATTTCGGAATTCCGGAATCTAGGGAATATTCGAAAATGATTTGGAACGTTTGGGAATCTCCGGGGCAATGTGGAACATTCCAGAACAATATCCAATGCTGTGGAATCTTCTGAATCATTGTGAGACATTCTGATTTTTTTTGTATATGTGACGTGAGTAACCTCAAGAAGCAAGATCTGACAACCTTTCATAATGTGTAGTTTTTCCTTCCATCAGCTGACACGGCGAACTTCGTACCCCCTCAGAGTCAATGAATGAGCTATACCCATATAACCTTTTCATATTGTCTTTAAAGAGCACTAAATCGAGCCAGATTACCACGTTCAGGGTTGCCATTTTATTTTAATGCTTAGCAGTAGAATTGTATCAGATAAACAGTGGATAGATACAAAAAACAATTGAAAATATATTTTATAGACATCAAAAGTAGAAACTATCGAGGAGAGATACATATGTATAAGGAAATAAATGATTCGAAATGAATTTCGAACTATTAATCTCTCCCAACCATCTCTCTCACCATTCCAAACTTTTTATTAAATAATCATTCTTTTTCTTTGTTGTTATTCCTTTTAAATTACTCCGAAGACTAGGTAATTCATCCGGCAATTGTATTGGATTTCGAATAGATCTCATGACGTTTAGTGTTTTAAATTCTTCATCCTCGTAATTTACTTTGTGAAATATAGTGCTACGATGATCAGCTTCAACTTGAAAATTAACAACATGTGATAATAGAACTTTTTTTTTCAGTATTTCTCCTCTTATTAATAAAAGGGGATTATGGTTGTTTGTACAAGTAGTCAACAGGTTCAAAATCAGAAAGCTCTAGTTTTATGACAGTTGCACCTGTTGACCTTATTAATTATTGCCAGTCCCAAGGAGTACATATTTCCATAGTTGGTTGCTTCCATGAAGATCTTTCAATTAGCGCGTGAACATGATCAGCTTCCATGTGTGTGTGACCCCTCAGTCAAAACTTATATTTGACAGATTTTAAATTTGGACAAACTTTTAATAGCCATAGACACGTGAGCATCATAATAAAGTTACGGTTCTGACTGGGGCAATATTCTGACCATATAATTAAGTGTTCTATGGTAGAATCAGCTATAACACTTTCAGCCCATTTAATTAATGCAGATGCGATTTCATTGCTCCCTCTCCCAGCTTCTGATTCATCCCATACCATGCAATAGGACAAATTATTTGTTGAATCAAAAATAGTCAAGTTAAGGGTCCACACGGTAAAAATTAACAGAGAATAAAAAAACATTGAAACATGAACATTCTTATCCTGATCACGAATCTGAAGGAATTTTGAGCCTATTTTGCCCCCTAATATGTTTTACCGTAAAAATGGGGTGTTCCATCGCGAGTGGCGGACAGCCAACCCCATTCAGGTGGTAGGTGCATTTTGAGCATTTCCATCAGTACTGAGAGTTTCATCGTTCCACCCCAAATATTATGGAAGATACGGGGGTGTTTCCATGAGAAGTGAGACAAATTCGGATTTTTCAGGACTGAACTTTTTTCAGGGAAAGAGTGTATTCGTAGTAAGTTGGTAGTCCTGATCACGAATCTGAAGGAATTTTGAGCGTATTTCGCCCCCTAATATGTTTTACCATGAAAATGGGGTGTTGGTTTTTTTGAAACAATGCTTTCGGGGTTGTGTAGTCAGGTCAAATATAGCATGTCACTCAACACAAATTGAAAATAATAATTCTTATATTAATAACAATTTTGAACTAACAAAAAACTATAAGGGTGAAAATCCGAAGCACAAATGATCAAGAAAAAAAGTTTCGTATTTTATATGAATTGGACGTGGCTACATGTCACCAATGATAACTAGACTTTGTTTATTTCAGCAAATTCATCGAATAACTAAGAAACTAAAATTTCATAAACAAGTTAAAAAATATCTTTCTTGTGGATATCTTGACTCCCTAGAAAATATCAGGTTCAAAAAGCATTTCGAAATGGCAATAGACTTTTCCATACACCTCCTCATCTACATGGGTAGAGAGGCATTCGACATTTCAAGAGATTGAGACAGATTATGTTCTGGTTTCAGATCAAGAATACTATTCAGCTATTGTAATGTATGGATAACAATTCGTAACTTTTTCAGAAAGTAATTCACGTGATGGTTCCATTTCAAAAGTATCTCAAAATATTTGATTTCATTTCTAGCGAAAGAGAATCAAAATTTGAAAATGATGGAAAACATCTTTCATTGCGATAATTAGTTGAAAGCTTGCAGTCGAAAAACGATTGAGTTAGGAAGAAACCGATTTTACGAGTAGGTCAGGATTCACCCTTATGAAATATGGTAGTGCGTAGTCTGCGAAGCCGTTTAATTGTCTTTCAGTATGAATAGTAAATTAGCTATTCAAATATACTGGAAATTGAATCAGTCCCAAAATAGTACTTTGAGGCACATCACATTCTATTTTTCTTGAAGTCGCCATAAGTGCTCATTCATTTTGATACATTTTTTCGAATCTCAAAGAAATTTTTGAAAACTGACAATTTTTTCATGTGTTGATATCGAAAAAGTATGTCTCAACTTATCGAAAACATTGACGAGATCTACGAAAAAGGCGAGGCATTTCTTACTCTCATCCAATTTCAATACATTCAATATAATATATTTCAATAATACATTTTAGTTAACTAGCTATTCATTTCCGCTACTCACTGACCATGCCTGTTGCCATATATATNAGTAAAGCAGAGTTTGATTTTATGACTGAGAGACCCTGTTATTCTGATATATATATAGTTTTCCGGTTCGGTACAGTGTTCCAAGCTTTTGAAAAGCAGCATTTGCAATTTCAGCGACATAATTGTGCTAAGAAATATTGATGTCCATTTTAACCCCCTAACGAACTTATCGAAGCAGAAAGCGGAATTGTCTGACCTATCCGGTTCGGAGACATGTATCTCTTTGGAGAAAACCGATGCTTGTGTTTTTGTGGCATTGAATTGAACCTGATTGCTTCCACCCCAATTCGAAATTACTTCTAGATCCTCATTGAGATATGCAACCTCCTGTTGCCGGTGAAGGTATGCATCCGCAGCTGATGTCCTGGAATCCAAATGCAATGAAGGTACAAAAGTGCGCTGTCGTCAGCAAAGCAATGTATTACTAAGACAGATATCAACTTGAATTTTTTGGTGTAATAAAATACTTAAGGCAACTAACGTATTCATTTGAAAACGAATAATTTCGTATCGGTTTGAATAGTTTCACAATTGTTACATCATATTTGATCATTATTTCGATTATGGAGGTATAATGAAACATCGTTCAAAGATAGACATATGCCATAGCAGGTTTGTTCAGGACTATTGAAGAATAACAATTTTAACGAACCACGGTATCCCTGACATGGTCACCAATGATACAGAAAATCAACTTTGACGTTATCGAAAAATATATTATCTGTTTCATACTTTTTTTTCACTATCACTTCACTTATAATAAAATATTCTTCGTTTCAAGTTTATTTTCAATTATTTAATGTATTGTAACATAATATATTCAATAATCGACTTACCTGTTCGTAATGCTTGGAAAAAAATAATTTTGATCAGAGTATAAGATATCAAAAATTCCAAAATTCACTAATGAGATTTACTTCGATTTCCATTATGGAGGGTTTCCAAAATCGTGTCACGTATTTCGCTATACAATAGCTTTCTCGAGCAGAATTTTTCCTGCTTGTATAAATATAATAGCCTGTTCGGCACAAAAACATTCAGAGCAATTGATCTAATAGAATATGAAAAATGTATCAAAATGAATGAGCACTTATGACGACTACAAAAAAAATATGTGATGTGCCTCAAAGTACTATTTTGGGACTGATTCTATTTCCAGTATATTTGAATAGCTAATTTACTATTCTTACTGAAAGACAATTAAACAGCTTCGCAGACTACGCACTACCATATTTCATAAGGGTGAATCCTGACCTACTCGTAAAATCGGTTTCTTCCCAACTCAATCGATTTTCGACTGCAAGCTTTCAACGAATTATCACAATGAAAGATGTTTTCCATCATTCTCAAATTTTGATTCTCTTTCGCTAGAAATGAAATCAAATATTTTGAGACACTTTTGAAATGGAACCATCACGTGAATTACTTTCTGAAAAAGCTACGATTCGTTTTCCATACATTTCGATAGCTGAATGGTATTCTTGATCTAAAACCAGAACATAATCTGTCTCTATCTCTTGAAATGTCGAATGCCTCTTTACTTATGTAGATGAGGAGGTGTATGGAAAAGTCTATTGCCTAGAGATAATTTCAAAATGCTTTTTGAACCTGATATTTTCTAGGGAGTCAAGATATCCAAGTGATTATTTATATTGAGAATTGAAAATTTACCTAGAGAAAATGTCCATGAGATGAAGGAAACTATCATCATGAAATAGTAGTCTCACTTTTCTTCTATAAATAGTAGGTGATGGTGTGTCGTGCAAAATGTATTTTATTACTGTAATATATATGCGTATACCTATCTGTGTGTATTCATGTGTATGTATATATTTCATTCTATTTTAATATTATTGTTCAATTTTTCTATCATATTTTGACATTTGTAATCCTCTCAAACAAGTATGAAATTTTGTTGCTATGTTGTTTATTTTCTGTAACTGTGATATTTTGAAATAAACAAAATATTCTATTTTATTTAACTATAGGTTAGGTAGAAGTTAGGTATTTTCGTGAAAAATGAAAATGATGAATTCATTAAGTGATGAAATTGCCCGTTTTTTGATGAAAATCCATAGATGTTTCGGTTTTGTAATGTTTCCAGTAAAATTTCACGATGAAGTTTTACTTGGATGAATTTATCAGTTCAAACATGTACTGTCTAAAAAAGAGACTTCTTACAGAACTTCATTTATGCATATATGGAAAATGGAAACTGTAAGGAAATAATTCATAATAACCCAACTCAAAAAATTTTTGTTCATGAATACGGAGGCATTTGAATATTAGTATGGTAAAGAAGAAATATTTCCTCCCACAAATGACAAGCTCAACAATTTCACATGAGTTGAAACGCTTAAAAACGATGAGTGATGCATGTCCTATGATCTTGTCTAGCTGCACTGAAAAATAACAGTTGTAGAGACAAGAAAGATATTTTTTAACTTGTTTATGAAATTTTAGTTTCTTAGTTATTCGATGAATTTGCTGAAATAAACAAAGTCTAGTTATCATTGGTGACATGTAGCCACGTCCAATTCATATAAAATACGAAACTTTTTTTCTTGATCATTTGTGCTTCGGATTTTCACCCTTATAGTTTTTTGTTAGTTCAGAATTGTTATTAATATAAGAATTATTATTTTCAATTTGTGTTGAGTGACATGCTATATTTGACCTGACTACACAACCCCGAAAGCATTGTTTCAAAAAAACCAACACCCCATTTTCATGGTAAAACATATTAGGGGGCGAAATACGCTCAAAATTCCTTCAGATTCGTGATCAGGACTACCAACTTACTACGAATACACTCTTTCCCTGAAAAAAGTTCAGTCCTGAAAAATCCGAATTTGTCTCACTTCTCATGGAAACACCCCCGTATCTTCCATAATATTTGGGGTGGAACGATGAAACTCTCAGTACTGATGGAAATGCTCAAAANAGAGATATAGAGTAGAGAGGTAAACAGTTAACTTCACTCTTAAACAAAATTGAGTTGATACCTCTTCACTCTTTCGAATTTGTTATTGTGATAAAAAATTTCAAGTCACGTTATGTTGGTTTCATAAATTTTTAGTTTTGAAATTGTAGTATCTCCATAATTGAATGGTCGACACTCATGGCCGTGTTGACCCCCCACAGCGCCTGTTTGCGAAACTTATGAGGCGCCTCTTTTTCAAGAATGTTCATGTTTCAATGAACGTGGTAATCTGGCTCGATTTAGTGCTCTTTAAAGACAATATGAAAAGGTTATATGGGTATAGCTCATTCATTGACTCTGAGGGGGTACGAAGTTCGCCGTGTCAGCTGATGGAAGGAAAAACTACACATTATGAAAGGTTGTCAGATCTTGCTTCTTGAGGTTACTCACGTCACATATACAAAAAAAATCAGAATATATATTCATTTAAATCACATGCTGCGGAGGGCCATTCCGATCTATGTTAAATACATTAAATATTCAAGGTACTTATTTGGATAAGGGTTAAAGCTGTATTGCTGAGAACTATTTTTTAAATAAGCCACCATTTTTGGAGGATGAAAAATGGGTATTATGGGATAGACTGTGATAGACATATAAATATTTAAATAAGAGAGACATATACGGTGTACAATTTTGTATTGCCTGAAATTATCAGTGTTTCTTTAATATATTATGCATGTTATATACATATAAACCTTGCTTTCGAATCACTTTATCTACTGAAAAAAAACTGTTGTGACAGATTCATTTCATTTTCTTATATTTCCTCATTATTATGTTGTTTTGAAAGTTTTGTTCGTTTTCATGAGTCTACTCTGAACTGTAATATCTCAGTTTTTTATTTCTAACTAGAACAATAAACACTCATTGCATAGGTATCACGATTTGATACACCCGATAGTTTCAAATGCAATTTCAGCTCAATTGAAAATTAATGGATATATCCGTTAGTACGTGGTGGGAAATCATCATAAATGAAACTCTATATTTTTTTTACCACTTTTATCTGTAATTGACGTGTTACTGCAGTTTCTTCCTACAAACTGATATAATAATGAGTACTAATACAATAATGAAGATCACTCATCAAATA
Organism: Leptinotarsa decemlineata; assembly: GCF_000500325.1. NCBI lineage: Eukaryota > Metazoa > Arthropoda > Insecta > Coleoptera > Chrysomelidae > Leptinotarsa > Leptinotarsa decemlineata. The sequence continues at coordinate 13,227 of NW_019295137.1, forward strand.
AGCTCATCAGCTTCGTTAAGAAACTTCAATTATCTGTCGATTTTGAATAAGTGTAATCCATTATAAACTCTCAAGGGTTGGGCTCACTTTGAACCAACCTGATAGATCGTCATTTATGCTCTCGGTTTCAGAGTGATTTGAGAATTATACTGCAATGCTTGTGCCTCCCTAGAAATCGGTTCCATTCGAAAAACTTTGAAAGCTGTCGGGGTCGTGAAACATAAATGACTTTGGATCTGCAGTGACTGCTAATGTTTCACTGAGAAAAAATTTCCCAAGAAGTTTGACATCCAATCATATTAACTTCAAGATTGAAGAGTTAAATCAAACTTTTTGATTCAAAAAAGTAAGACGGAAAGTAACTGAGTATTGAGAAAGACAAGTTTCAATTTTCTACTTTTCCATCTTTATACGAAAAATATTGTGGAAAGCGTTCAAAGAAGAAAGCAAATAATTTCGAAATGAAGATTCCCACATTTTTTTTATATGAAGATGAAGAAATAGAGAGTCAAAACATTCATTTCCCGAAAATTACTCCCTCTTGAAAATAAACCCCTTTCATTTTTATTGATTAATTATTATTATAAAAAAAACTTTTTTTCACCAGCAGCAACTGGATACTTCTTCAATACTTCTCCCAGAAATTGTATTTCTGAAATATCGATCATTAGCTAGTTTTCGTTTTCTAAAAGAAATGGCTCTTATAATTAGGATCATAATGAGATAAAAATAATTTATAAATTAGGTTGACATAATCGTCATCTTCATGACGTTCATTGAAAGATGTTATATACCGTGTGACCCATTTAAGATGGAAGCACAATTATAAAATCTTTATTTCCAAGCTGTTTTCAATAATTCTTCTTGTATAGATGACATTCAAAATGTCTACTAGAACACCACATTTCATGAATTATTCGTCATTTTTAAGGCCGACTATTTTAATTTTTCAAGGCCAAGAATAAAAAAAAATTGAATTATTTTTACAAAAAATCTGACTACTCAAATGGATTCGTGACGTTTTCAAATGGTTTATGTCGAAGTAACGTAAAAATTCATTCAATAATGAAAAAGTTATAAGTGAATGAAATTAGAAAAATAAGTAGAAAAATAAGTTGTTTAAATGAATCCATCACATCAATTTCATTTGAGTTCTGACTACACTACTGGATGGAGGAGGTCTCGAGATGAAACTGTTGAGAATTTTAACAAAATCTCTTCTTCAATGAAAAAATTATTCAGGAATTTGTTCAGGAATTGTCATTTCGTGATTCATCAAACTTGTAATTGAAAATAAAACTAGATTATGGCCCAATTTTCAATTCAAGAAATCATACGTATTTCTTGAGATAACTACCGAAGTGAAACGGAAATAAATAGATTATTCAATGAAAGACACCCAAATCGTCCAGCTTTAAATATACACAGTATATAAAATTAACCAAGTATTCAATCGGACTGGAGCAGTGTCCACGTATATTTTAAAGAATAATATACGAAAAAGAAATGGAAATAATTAGACTATATTAGATTATTTCAGAAAAAATCCAAATAATAGTTTGAGGGTGGCCAGCTTAGATTTAAACATACCTAGAGAGAATATTAGGTGATATCGGCAAAGAATTGAGAGCATTTGAACCAAAATTTTTGCACACTCTAGAACCGGGTGATCAAGAAAAACGTTTGTAATTTTGCTTATGGGCCCAGGGCGAGTACCTAAACGACAGACATTTTTTAAAGAATATTTCATTCAGTGATGAAGCTAGTTTCACAACAAACGTGGTGATTTCATCAAAAAACATTCGATTTTGGGCTGAAAATCCTAACTGGGTGATTAACTGTAAAATACAGTATTCAGAAGAAGTAAATGGTTTCGTGTGGAATACTGAATTAGATAATAATTGGACCATTCTTTTTTGACAGCAACATCAATGTCGCAAATTTCTTTTGCAGAAACAAGAAATTGATATTTTCAGTAAGATGGCTGTTCTTTTCATAATGCGGAAATTGTGAAGAGTTGTCTGAAACAAAACTACCCTAATCGTTGGATAGGACGGGGGAGTAGATTATTTGGACGGCCACCTAGATCGCCTGAACTTACTTTGTTATCATCTCTGATTCTATTATGTGCATTGCTTGTGAATGATATATTGTTTTCCACTAGTTTGTAACAATTCGAAATAAATGCATGTGTTTTTTTATTTGAAATTATTGACATTGAATTTTGTTTCATAATCGGATTCATTTATATAATTCATACATTTCATACATTCTTCATGAAGGATCTGAATTATATTTTGTTAAATATAATTCCGAATTCAGTGTTGTAGTCAAAATTTCATTAAACAAAAAATTTAATTTCTTTATACTTTTTTCATTGATGAACAGATTTTGTTGAAATTTTCAACAGTGATAACTCGACACTTTCTGAATCCAGTGATGTAGTCAGAACTCAGATGGAACTTCTGAAAATGAAGTGGTGGGTTTATTAAACAGCATATTTTTCAAATTTCATACACTCATAATTTTTCCATTATTGGATGCATTTCTTAGTACTTTTGACATACCATTTGAGAACGTCACGAATTCAGTGATGTACTCAGATTTTTTGTAAAAAAATCTCGAATTATTTCATTTTTGGCCTTGAAAAATAAGAATAGGCCAACTCTTTATCGAATCAAATCCAATGTTTGTCTATAATTAGTGACTATGTATGAATTCGAACCCTGCAATTATCCAGGTTGGATTTCACACGAAAAATATAAGCGTCCATGTACCCAATTTTGTGAAAAATATATGTTTCCAATTTCCAAAAGATGTTCGTTTTGCATAGTCGCAGAAATGAATGGTACATAATTCCTTAGTAACATTCGGATTCCGTATCGTAGATATTTATAATAAATTCTCGACGAACGATTTTCATCATCAAATAATAACTGGATAATCTCGAACTCGAGATTGAGTATAAGATGATGAATAATCATTTGTGTTTCAATAATAGTATTGTTGTTTTAATAATAGTATTTTTTTTTCGAAAAAAATCTGTTATCAGTTGAGAATGGTCAAAAACAGATTTAATTCTCATTTTAGCAACGAATGCGATAACACATTTTCATTTTATTTTCAGATTGTTAATAACATAAACATGGACTGAATACAAACTACTGCCAGAAGATTTTTTCTAGCATTTTCGGAATTGATAAAACTACCGGTGAGTTCATATTTTTTTTTCTTCAATGATTATTTTCTTCAAATTCATAAAATACTTCTACAGATATTCACATGTTTCATACGTTATTATGAGTATGACAGTAACTCAACCCTAAATCTATTGAGACAACTGAAACGAATATACCAATTAAATGAAACTCACCAATTTGATGAATAAATGCAAGAGGCCGAAATAAAAAAGAAATTGCCACACTTCACTTATTCACATAACCTCACGAAAATAAGACAACAAAACTCAATTTCAAATTCCACTTTGATTACCAACAATTTATATATCATATTCAGAAATCTCAATATCATAATCGAAAATTATTGGTATAATAATACATATTTAATTCGAATCGAAACATTATTCTGAATAGTATTTAACAAATATGAGTATAGTCTGTAACTAACGACAAGTTTAGCAACAAAATGAGCATGACTGTACAGGAAGACCCTGTACTATCCGTTTAGTGAACTGAATTCATGGTTGCTTTCTGATAGTTGAAGATTGTAGGGAGTTCGACTGGCGAAGCATTCTATGTTCTTCACAAAAAGTTATATATGCCTTCTCGGAATTTGAACGAGAAATGGTATTAAATAAACTTATCGAAGAATCACGAAGAATCAAAAGTTAAAGTTTCTCCGATGTTTTGGGTTTTTCTTTGTGGAATCTTGTGTAGAGACGTTATAAACGTATTTCTGACATTTGGTGGACAGTACCTTGCGAGGGAGTTATATTCGCTGCCTCTTCCTTGTGAGTCGAATATTTTGAGGGATCTTTTCCTTGTAATTAGAAACCTCACATGTTCAGGCAGCAGTTTCCAATACAAATCGAGAAGCTGTAGAATTTCAAATATGATCTATTTCTAAGCAATTTTTCGAAATAACTCATTTTGGTATCTCCAACGCGGAGCAAAATTTCGAAAATTCGCGTTGTTCGAGGAATCACAGTTGGTTGGGTTTGAGGCTATCGCTCGGGCTAAATATTGAGAAAAGTGCGAGTACTATATCCCCGTCAGTTCCGGGAGGGTGAATCATCTGAATATCCCAAACAAATGAAATTCATTCCAACTAGACATGAGTTCTATCTAGAGTTGATTTCGTAGGATGTACCAATGCGCTACCTGCAGACAAAGTCCGAAAACAACCAAGTCAAAAATAATAAACACATTCCGCGAGAGGTGTATATGATATGCTTGAATTCCAGTGAAAAAACCTCATCCTTGGAAGTCGTTGCACGTGTGCCCGATGGTTTTACTTCAGCTTTTTGCGCAGCATCAGCTGGGTTAGTTGTGTGTGTGGAAATGAAGTGAATGTTCTCATTTTTCGAGATATGTACTTTCGATTGGTGATTATTTTTAAGTTGGTAAACTCGTTTTGAACATATTTTCTCAGTTTCAGCTGTATGGCGGGTTCACTTTGTTGGTGAGAGGCATAAAAGTTAGGATGTTTCACGTGTTCGGCGATTTTCTACTATAAATGGTTCAAAGAATTCGAATCAGATTTTGTGTAAAACATAGAATTGCCCACACAGCACCAGATATTCATGGAATATTCCCTCTATATCATAAAACGAACGTATATATTCCAAATATCCATAGAATATTCTTGGAATATATATACATGCTTCTAGAATATTCATAGAATATGCTTGAATGACAGGATTATTCCCAAAAGAATGTGCATAGAATGTTCATGAATGGATTCTTCTCCCATGAATATTCTACGACTATTGTTGATCGAATATACCATATGGTATATTTTTGGAATATATCCCCAGGGTATATTTAGAAATATTCTATACTGGAATTGTGAATTATCTCATGATAACATATTCGAATAATTCGATATTATTAAAAACAAAAATATTTGAAGATTTTAATCGAATGCATATCCTAATGTATATAACCCTTATTATGTTAACCAGTTTTTGAACTCATCGCGAAGAATGAATGGTCCAGTATATGAATCAATTGCATTAATAAATCGGTTTATTCTCATCCTATTTTTCTTTTTGTATTTGAAATTATTCAATTACAAAGCGACAAATCCTGGCAACAAAGAAATGAGGAAGTGAAGTATTGGAGTAAATGTTTCTCATTGGTCAATTGAAGTGTAGTGCACGAAACCCGAAGCTCTCTGAAAGCGGCTGCCCCTTAACGTTTGACAGCTTTGCTTTGAAAACGACAACATGGCTGTTTGGCATTGCTGTTGTAATCAAAGTATTATTTCATGTTTAGTATACCATTTATACTTTGAGGCTGTCCAATTGGCAGTACAGCGAATTGTTTGCTTTTGCATCTTCAAACATTGAAATTACATATTCAGTCTTTGAGAAAAGTAAGTAGAAGACAATAGTATCGATAAGTCATGGTGCTCAACCAACAATACCTCATTTTAGGCCCGAGATGATACATTGTTGGACAAATATCAGGAAAACTCTTCTGGTGAGCAAAGTTTGAATAACTTGAAGTAAGTGAAATTTATTGAAGAACCCATAATTACAGCTTTGAAAAGTTCCTCAAAATTTTAGTTATGTTTAGTAAGAATATTTTTGTTTAGTTATTCAAGTGGGACATCATCGATATCGTGGTGGAAATTAGTTCTTTAGCAACTTTTAAATATTTGAATTTCATTGAGTATAGGTACCCCATAAGTAAATTCAATATTTTTAAGGTATTGGGTTTAGTAACTCAACCTTATTATTCACAATTTGAAGACTGTAAAATACAAAGAGTTAGCACTTTCAAATTCCAATTTTGAGTTATCTATTTAGAAAACCTGAATATTTTGTTCTCTGAGTGAAGCAGTTTCGTGTTACAACCCTTTAAATGATGACAAATTCAGGTACAGCAAGGTACCATAAACTACGGTGTCCCATAAAAGATACATCATTCTGGCTTATCCATACTTTCTGTGACAACTTGTTTGAATGAAAATAACCTTGCTTGCTTTTTGGGTTGCATAGAATTGATAATTGCTTCTTCTTCTGTATCGTCATTCTTCAGCTTTCGCTCTAATAGTTCTTCAGCAATTTGGTAGGTCATCAAATGACTTCGTTTTAGTTTATGAATTAGTATAAGCTCATCAGCATCAATTTTCGGGCATGAGAGTTGGTTATTATTTGCCCATGACGACGGAACTATGGTGAACATATATACCTAAAACGTAGATAAAATGAGTCAAATCCAGCTTCAAACAGACAAAACCATCAACTGAAGATATAGATCTGAATTATCAAATATCTGGTCAATTATTGAAGCTAATTGAAAGATATATTTTGACATCAAAAAACCCGCCCGTCATTTCCTTCAAACGCACGATAAATTGAATATCAACAATATTTCATCGGCGTTCATATAGGTTATGTTTGATATTCACCATGTATTTAGCATTAGACAACGGATATTTACCGTAAAAAGGTAATATGTGATGAATATAAGTAATTTATATTATAAGAGTCACCAAAGTGTCGTTTATTAACAAAAATGTTGACAACTAACTTGTGTAGTTGTGTACCGACAGCAGAGTCACATCGAAGCAGAAAGGCATACAAATATTAACAGGGCCGTATTCTTAGTATTCTGTCTAAAAAAACATCAAAATAACGAGGTGCTTAGTTATGTTTCGAAAAAATATTTCATATAGAAATGATGGGAGTTCAGTTTCAGCAGCTAAACCATACAAGGTGATTCACGGCATTTAATATATTAATATATTATACCTTCTTCACGTAATTCTTCAATTATTGAAATTATTTCATTGTCATGTCCAGTATGCCCAGCTGACTTTGAAGCCACCAATAGTCGTAAGCGAACAACTAACTCTTTCGGTGAATTCCAGTACACATAATTCACAGGTTTAGAATTATATGTTTTCTCCAATTTCACTCGTTTGAGTGCTCCACCAATTTTACCTCTACTTCTTATTGGATATTTTGGTGAGTCTAATAGAGGTTTGATAACTTCGCGAAATTTTTTAGAATTTGTGTTTTTAAAGCAATTCTTCAAATGATATTGTTTATTATATGGAGCATTTCATTATCAAAATTTTGCGAATTCTTCAAAAAGATCATATCATACAAGTCTGGACTACCTGCGCATTCATATTTTTTCACTTTATTAGCATCCCAAAATGAAATGTTTCCATCTTTGAAATGTACCACTAGACTTCCCATTTTCAGCTTTTGTGTAATAGGATCCATACGTACACCAAATGTTCCATCATATGCTGAATTTCTAGATTTTACATTATTCAAATGTTTCGCCAAAATATCTTCGCGACTTTCATTCATATTAGGTGAGAAGTCAGGATCCGTGGAATCGATGTGGGACGATGATGGTGTTTCGAATAGAGTTGTTATCATATCGTCTTGAAGTGTGCTCGTGTCACTATTCACAGATGATACACTACCAAAAGATTGTTTTTTTCCTATTGGAGTACTCATGGGATAATTCGAAGTAGATTGAACATTTCCATGGTTTGATGATAACACTGATGATTTCAAAGTAGCGTTTGATGATAAAGAATTCAATGGTTTCGTTATGGGCTCATACAATTTTTCGAGTGTCGTACGATTTTCAATATCATTATTCTTGATAGAGTTGAATTTCTGCCTGACAGCTTCTGTTGTCTCTACTAGTTGACGTTTCAAATTCATTTCATTGTTTTTATTTTCATAATCATTTTTTGTATTCATATTGCCTTTTTTAAATTATAACTTAATTCGCTGATGAAGTGACCTCAACAATATTCAGTGATCGAATAAATTTGAATAACAAGATCATGGGTATAAAAAACTATCGAATCCTTTGCGATATCTACCTTCATCTATTTTTCTGTCCTTATCAATGACTAGAAATCCATATTGGTCCTCCCAGCATTTAACGCACATCAATTGGAATTGTTTGAATGTTACATCAGGTGATACATGATCTGAATAAATGTGGTGTAAATTCGTCTCATCTTGTTTGAACATTATAATGAAATTGGTATTGTCACGCACTAATTGTTTGGGTACCCGTGAATATGTCTGTGCGAGATAAAAACAATCAACATCCTTATGACGTCCCATACAGAAATATGATCTAATAATATCCTGCTTTTCACATATCACATCATCGAAAATGAAAACAGAATTAGGCTTAGCGTCGGAGGGTTCCACTATTTCTGCATTATTGCTGAATGTATAAAAACCTAATCCTTTTATAGGTTCCAAAACATTTCGCAAGTACTGATATTTAGGTTGATTGAGTGATTTCGAATAGAGATACACATTTCTAAATCTCAGTCCTTGTGGATGTGTTAATAGTGATATCATTGCATTCGTCTTTCCACAATTTGAAGGTCCTATAATGAGTCCTCGAACTGATGATGGAAGTAGTGGACCATGTCTGAATACCCTTTGTCCATTCAATCCACACCCAAATTTCTCATCTAGATTATCTACAGCAAACTTTTCTTTCTGTTTTACAATGCGCATCGTGCCGTGGTTGGAGACTATATAAATGTTATTAGCTTATTCATTTCAATGTGTACCATCAAACGATACGGACGTATTGAAAGTGATCGTAAAATTAAAAGAGGTTGTGGTTTTGTTAATGATTTAATAAACAAACTTCCTTTCGAATTACATCTACCCGGAGGTTATCAATACTGTGGACCGGGTACAAAATTGAAACAACGTTTAGCTCGCAACGATCCTGGAATCAATAAATTAGATATTGAATGCAAAAAACACGATATTCAATATTCTAAGCATCCATCCGATCTTGCAGCAAGACATTTAGCCGACAAAGAACTTGAATACAGCGCTTGGGATAGGGTTAAATCGAAGGACGCGAGTATTGGGGAAAGAGCAGCTGCATTACTTGTCACCAACATTATGAAAACAAAAAGACATATGGGCATGGGTTGTAGCACCAATGAGAAAAAAAGTAAGAGGAAACAAACGAAGAAAAATTAATTTACAAAAGTTGCATTTCGTGCTGGGATAGTCCATAAAGTGCGAAATGTATTGAAGAAAGCTGACGGGATTAATTTGTGACGAATAATAGCAAAAAAGCTATCACTGTGGCATTTCATGCGGCACGTAAATACCTCAAAGCTGCCGGTGAAAAGAAGAAAATCCGCACACCACGCGTAATTCCTGTTCCCAAAATCGGTGGACTTTTGCCATTAATACCAATATTTGCTGGACTATCCGCACTAGGGAGTTTGGCGGGAGCCACTGCTGGTATAACCAAGGCCGTGAATTCGGCAAAAGCCAGCAGAGCGGCTTTAATGGAAGCCAATCGCCACAATAAAACCATGGAGGCTGTAGCATTGGGCAAACGCGGAGGTGGAATTTACCTTAACCCGTACCGTAAAGGATGAGGCCTATATTTAAAACCATACAAACCCGCAAAAAAATCAAAATACTGATTGATCCCCTACCTCAGAGGCCTCTCACCGATATCGATCTCATGCACAAAAAATGAAAATTTCACATTTTCGTGGTGTTTTTATGCGTGACAGATTACCCTCTTCAGGTCCAAGACAAAACGAGACAGCTATTGTTAATTTAGATGGAATAAGTGGACCAGGAACACATTGGGTGGCATATAAAAAATGCGGGAAAGAAGTCACATATTTCGATAGTTTTGGAGATCTACCCCCACCATTGGAATTGACTCGATTCTTTCGAAAATGTTCGAATGTAAAAATCAAATATAACTATGATCGACAACAGAAATTTAATACAGTTCTCTGTGGTCACTTGTGCTTGCAGTTTCTCTCTAAATAATTTTCCAAATAAAAATGGATTCAACACCAAAACTGGATCGGGAGGCTATCAAGGGAATGGGGTTTTCACTTAGAATGTTTTCAAAATATGGTACCTTGAAAAAAATGGATAAAGTGATGCTTGCAAATATGCCTAAGGAAGTGATACTTGCATGTGTTGCACATGAGATTGCATATGTTTGGGAAAAGTTGCCTAAGCATCTGCAAGATGACATCGATATAATGAAACATAGATATTGTTATGAGCACCACCACCGATCAAAATTCAGATTCGGATGTTAATGATGGTCCTATACCTCGAAAATCTATGTGTTGTATTTGTAATATAGAGGATGTGAATATTGATATCAATAAAAATGATATTTATTACAATACAACATCTTCCAAAAAGTGTAAATTGTCTCAAATGTGCTGTTGCTGTGTACAACAATAAATTGAAATGTGTTTCAAAATATTCATTAGCCATGTCACGAAAGTTCAAGCTACAAGCTGTCGGGACAAGTGTCTTGAGTGCGGATTTTTTTCCACCAGTTGAATTAGATAGGAACAATCGTTATGGATTAGGACTTTTGGGATTCTATGGATGCAATACAATCAATAATATAACTGAAGCTAATAATTTAGTGAGTTTCAGATCAAGAGAGCGCCTTAGACCAACTAATTAATTTGTTGACTGTTGAGATGAATAACTGAATTATCATTCGAAGTGTTGTTGATTTTTCCTTCAAACTGGAACATTCATTATTTGTGATTATTTCATTGTGATTTTTTTTTACATTGGAGTATTACGTTTGTCAAGTTACTTTGATGAATATAAAAATGATAAAAAAATGTTATTTGGTTTACTTATATTTTTCCTAACCAATTACTGCAAAGTATATAGCATAATGTAAATGAAAGAAATATCAGTTTGAAAAGAATCATCGTAGGGTGCACAATGTCTAAAACAATAGATAAGTTTGGTAGAAAAAGAAAATGGGATGGTAATATCATTCGAGGTTCTCCCAGGAATGGATTTCAATTAACAAAAGATGGTCATTATGACATGCAAAGAAAAATATTGAAAAATACAAGCGAACCAATTGACAAGAGTGATTGTGTAACTGTATCATATCTCGAGGGGGAAATTAATGGAACAAAAGAGGTCATACTTCTAGCCCTACAAGCTGCAATGGTGTGAATGGGGGGGCGAGCAATGGTGGGAAGTGGGCGGGGCGAGCAATGGTGGAAATAAAGCGGGCCGAGCGCGCCGGCGCGAGCGTAGCGAATCAGGCCGGAGAACGTGCGGAGCGCGGCCCGCTTTCTTTCCACCATTGCTCGTCCCGCCCACTTCCCACCATTGCTCGCCCCACCCCTATCACACCACTGCGCATGTACACCCCCACCTCATTCCCTCCACTCCCAACGATGTTAATACCCCGAGGAGCACGCTTCTCAACAATCAGTACGACGACTCAAGTCAAACAGAGTCCAGTTCACTCCAGCTCAGTCCAGTCCAGTCCGGTGAAGAAGCAGAATTTTGAATAAGTTAACAATGTTATTTCTTTTTTTATATCAACTAACTTTGTATTATTTTACATTTTCAGAATGGCATCCAACACCCAGGATTTAAACAATGCGGTGGCATCCATCATGCCTGTGAACGAGCAGGAGAAGGCAGCCACTTCAAGAGTTAGGGCCCGATCTGTCAGCCCTGACTTGTTCGAGGAGGAGGAGAAAGTCAGGCTTGTGAAGAAGGTTTGTCAACGACCTGCAGCGAAGCTTGGTCCTATTGAGAAGTACCGAGCTACTTGCAATAAGACTAATCCTTATGCAGGTAGTTGGTCGACCACTCGTAAGAGTTTAAGGCCCTCCACGCCGCCCGCAGCAGCACCAGCAGTGGAAACACCTAGGGCACCTTCTCCGGAGTGCGTTGTATTGACCCCATTGGCGATGCCGCTATCACCGCTGCCAGCAACACCGGTGATTCCCCAAGTGTTGGTGCCACAAGTGTGACAACAGAGAGATGTTGCGCGGTTTCCTACAAAGATGTAAGGAAGCAGAACATGCAGCCCTATCAAGTGAGGCCGCGTTGGTTAACATGAACCGCGAAATGTCTGAAATTGTTGACTAACGGAGACAATTAGCGGAAAAAATGGCCGAACTAGATCGGAAGTATGCATCTCTGGAGGAAAGGTGTAGAGCAGAGACCTCTTCGATAGAGACGTATAAAAAGTTAGGTACATTTATCAAGACTTTTCCATAGATTAAGTGTAAGTGTAGTAAGATTAGTTTTAGGTTAGTTAGGAATATTTAATTATGGTAGTTTTAAGTTCATATTTGTAATTTTAGGAACCAAAAAAAAATCACTTGTAAATAATCTCTTGAGAAGAAAATGAAAAAAAGAAATGACGCTGACGATGAGTCTGAGGATAGACGTCCTCCACCATCCCCAATCCTCATCGAAGACAGTCCTCCACCATCCCCCATCCTGATTGACGATGAAGTCCTCAATTCTGATGATGATTTCTAATCATTTCCATCCTTTCATTTCCTTCCACACAGTACACACTTTTTGGTTGGTGTACACGAGGCACTGCGAATCTGGGGCAGTGTTTTCCTCCCTCGCCCTTATTACTTTTTTTTCATAATAATCACTCAGAATTTCTCATAATAATCGCTCAGAGTTTCATGAAGATCGTCATTCTTGATGTTTCCGAATATCAAACACTGAATTGTTCTACATTTACACTTCACCCCCTCCGTTTTATTTTTTCCAATATAAATATAGTATCAATCCCAGTTCTACATCATTCTTCCACAATGTCTAGTACAGGACCCGTCCAGGTACATGAAATAGATTCAACGTCCGATCATTTCAGTA
>NW_019295139.1:0-15254 GCF_000500325.1 Leptinotarsa decemlineata
GGGATAGACGAATGTGCAATGGTCCATCTCAAAAGAGGACGTGGACTTTTGAATTTGGAGTGTCTACATGACAGAATGGTGCTGGATACAGCCTGTAAAGGATCCCCTTCTCTGCATGGTCCGTGACCATGAGAGAGCAGGAATTGAAGCATTTCTCTTTAGGGCAGCTGCCCGAGAAGCTGATGAACTCGGTATAGTTTTCGACACTGAACGAGGTGACCACAACTCTGTCACCGAGTTGGAACTTGTTCAGCAAAAAGCTCGGATAAAAGCCGCAGGAATCACCTTACTTCTGCGGAAACACAAGGATAAGCCAATGTATGGGCCTTCTTCAATAACATTGGAGACCTTGGCTTATCAAAGCGCCTGACCTTCGCTTTTCTCAGGTCGAGTGGACTGAAGTCGAAAACTGAGGAGTTCATCATGGCTTGCCAGGTCTTCAACACCTTAGTTTACCGCAGTCGCGTGATGGGTATAGAAGTTCCTGACACAAAGTGCAGGCCTGCCGCGAGGCGCCCGAGACCCTAATGCACTTGCTATCAGCATGTCCAGCATATGCGGTCTCGGCCTATATCCATCAACATAACGCGGCCCTAAGAGTGCTATACTACCATCTACGGCACTATTACGGTATTGACGAAACACAGGTGTTGCCCTACGCTCCGGGGGATATTGAATCCGTTGTGGGGAACGAGAAGTGCCGAATTTACTGGAACTATTCGTTCCCCACCCCCTGGCTCATACAAGCTAATAAGCCTGATGTAGTCCTTCTCGACCACCAGACCAAGACGATATTTGTCGTGGAGGTTTCAGCTCCTGGCTAGATGAATATCGTCAAAAAAAAGGAGGAGAAACGGATTAAATATCCAGATTTTCTCTTCGAACTCCGCAGACTCTATTCAGATCACTCTGTCAAGATGATTGTTCTGATTATTGGAGTCCTTGGTGGAATGATGATACTCTCGAATCTTAAAATCATACCGACTTACCGCACTAAGGCAGAACTCTTAGCCGCACAGATGCAGAAGTCTGTCATTCTTGGCTCACTGCGCTTGCTCAGGGCACATGATTCTTGGACCCAACAATCACTTACCCCACAGTGTGGGAAGTGGTCATTGGTTGATGATGCTGGCGCGCTCTCCCGAATGTATCGGGGCTTCGGGGGATAGGGCCTGACCAGCGCACACTACGGTGAAAACAAAAATAACGCAGGACTCGATACAGATCGATTACTGTAAGGCATTTGATACAATTTCAGATGCCTTGCAGTACCCGACAAAATAGTCAGATATATTGAACAGCTGATACCACTTTGGCGAACTTGCTTTACCATAACATCTGGTCAAGCAAGAGTCCAAACAGTGTGGGTCACTTTCAGAAGGGGTGTATTTCAGGGTGATTTCCTCAGTCCCCTTCTCTTCTGTATCTCACTATTGCCATTATCCGTTACGCTCAGAAACACTCGAGGGTATAACTGTGGCACCTCTGGAAACCGGAGGCACAAGGTCACCTATTTGTTTTATATGGATGATCTTGAAATTTATGCCTCTGGAGAGAAGGATCTCCATCAGTCCTAGAGGGTGGTGGAAGAGTACACGCATGCTATCGGTATGAAATTCGGGATAGACAAATGTGCAATGGTCCATCTCAAAAGAGGACGATGCGGGGACTACGGAGAGGATGTGCAGCTCGTAGATGGAAGCATCCTACACCATTTGGATGCCGGAGAGACGTGTACTTACCTCGGAGTGGAACAACGCCACTGACAAGAGGTAACAGCACTGAAAAATGTTCTCTTCGCGGCAAGTATCAGCACAAACTTCGACAGATCTGATCATCGGAACTGTCGGGGAAGAACAAAGTTGCTGCAACAAATATGCTTGCCGTTCCAATCTTACTCTACTCGTTTAGAGTAGTGAAGTGGACTCGGGAGGATCTGTATCAACTCGACGTTAAGACCCGAAAAATGATGAAACTCTATAGGAGTTTGCATCCCAAATCGTCCGTTCCGCAGTTGTACTTCCCCCGACAACAGGGAGGCCGTGGACTTTTTAGTTTGGAGTATCTACATGACAGAATGGTGCTGGATACAGCCTGTAAAGTCATCAGGAGTTCGGATCCCCTTCTCTGCATCGTCCTTGACCATGGGAAAGCAGAAATTGGAGCATTTCTCTTTAGGGCAGCTGCCCGAGCAGCTGATGAACTCGGTATAGTTTTCGACACTGAATGAGGTGACCACAACTCTGTCACCGAGTTGGAACCCGTTCAGTAAAAAGCTCAGATAAAAGCCGCAGGGATCAGCTTACTTCTGCAGAAACACAAGGATAAGCCAATGCATGGGGTCTTCTTCAATAACATTGGAAACCTTGGCTTTTCAAAGCGCCTGACGTTCGCTTCTCTCAGGTCGAGTGGACTGAAGTCGGAAACTGAGGGGTTCATCATGGCTTGCCAGGATGGTGTCTTCAACACCTTAGTCCACCGCAGTCGCGTGATGGGTTTAGAGGTTCCTGACACAAGGTGCAGGGCCTGTCGCGAGGCGCCCAAGAACCTAATGCACTTGCTATCAGCATGTCCAGCGTATTCGTTGGACTACATCAGGGATGAACTACGATGTCTAATAGGTCTTCTCATAGGTCACTGTCACTTGCATCATCACATGCAGAGACTCGGACTATCGGAAGACAGCGTATATAGCCTCTGTTTGGAAAATGATGAAACAGCAGAGCA
The DNA here is from genome assembly GCF_000500325.1 of Leptinotarsa decemlineata. Lineage (NCBI taxonomy): Eukaryota > Metazoa > Arthropoda > Insecta > Coleoptera > Chrysomelidae > Leptinotarsa > Leptinotarsa decemlineata. The sequence goes on from NW_019295139.1 coordinate 2,728, forward strand.
CATACTTTATACTTGCCTTACTGGAGCTCGAATCAGGTTTTCATAGTTTACTAGAGCCGTACTTCCATCATTTGACCTGGAAAACCACTCACTAACCTAATTATAACGTAAACTACACAGTGGTTTTTGCTGAATACGTGCAGAAAAGCAACTACTTTCCTGGCTAATACTGGCGATGTTGTTTCCGCACTTTGAGCTCTCTTTACAGAATGTAGCTGTTATATACTGGTTAACAATAAGATAACGAAGGTTTCATTTATGCAGTGGATCCGCGTTGAAATTATTTGTGTCCCAAGCACACTGCTGTCGGGATCGAATCTTTCCAGCACTGATGAAAAGTTATACGTCGGAATCGGTCTGTAGGTGACCTACTTGACTGATTTCAGCATGGTCCTGGGGCTGGATGAACGACAAACATCTGCGAGACTAACCACTGTGAGGTATTTTGCATAAATGTCTGCTGGATATAATTCAATGTCCAGCATGACGGTGAAGTAGTTATTTTCCTGCAGAAATTTATCAGAACCAACGGCGTAAGTAGTTGGAAGAGATGATTCATTTCGAAATATCTATTTTTTCTCCGCGATACAGCCTTCGAATTTATTTTCATTTCTATTTTCTGATGCGGCTGCTATGTTACGGCTTTTAAAGCTCAGCCGTAGGCATCCGCTTGACCACGCACGGTAGATCGAAATTAGGACAACATCGCATAGATGCCGAAACCAGACGTTCTTGTTTAAAAGCTTTTATTCAACTTGACTTGTATGTATGTTAACAAATATTGCAAGTTTAATTTGGCCCACTTCCCGGTATCCGATTGACCTGAAATTTCGCATGCTGGTCCAGGACCGATGACAATGCATGTTAATCATAAACGTGACCTGATGCTGCTGCCAGGATCGGCTCCGTACGAAAGATCTCCTCAGCTTTAAATAGCATGGACACTAAATTTTGTATACGTATTCGTTTATGATAGGCAGTTGGTAGGCCACCATATAATAGATGCCACATCCAGGCCTGGCTTCAATAAAAAAAATATATATCTAGGAAAGAAATTTAATCAAGCTTTTGCCTTTGAATACCTACTTCCTGACTCTGAAAAGAAGACAGTAAATGGTATAGCAGGTTGTAAGAACTCATATTCATTTGCATTGTGAAAAAATATTATTATCTACCACCCTCTAAGTTCCCAGAGTAAGAGAGTACATCACGCAATGTGAGCAACAGGCACAAGAGGCATACCATGACTCGTGTAATTCGGTGAGATGGACGTCATTAGCACTCATTGGTCTACAACACGTCTAGGAGAAGGAAAACTCCAAAATCAAACCTGAAACGGTGTTTCGTCAGGCATGTACCACCCCAGGGCACCGGAGAGCACCCGGTTGTATATTAGCTCTTACCCTGCTAAACGAAGCTCTGGGAGGATTGACAAATATTTCTTCGGTACTCGTAGGAACACTATGAGAAATAAAGAAACTGTTACGCATCTGATAAAAAAAAATTAGTTCAGGAAGGTGTCTAGAATTATTCAAAATAACGGTAGTTATTCCAATATTTAAAAAAGGCGACAGGAACTTGATGACTAATTATAGGCCGATATCCCTCATAACTCAAAAATAGACTTTCGGATTATATAAAAAAATTCAATAGAATCTCTCCCAACCAATTCGGTTTCCAACAGGGTGTTTCTACTGATGATGCGATTGTGAACTTATCAAATGTAGACAGTAGTAGACCAACCCCATGCGTATTTCTTGATTTGGCCAAGGTGTTCGACACGGTGAGCCACTCACAGTTGCTGAGCGTCTTGGAGGACATAGGAATGCGTGGAAATATCCTTGAACTATTTAAAGGTTATTAGAATAATAGAAACCAAATAGTTGAAATAAAAAATAACATCAGCAAAGAAATGACTATTAAATTTGGAGTACCGCAGGGAATTGTGATAGGCCCTATTCTTTTCATATTTTACATAAACAATCTGCTCACCCTGAATGGAGGAAGAAAAATAATCAGCTTTGCGGATGATACAACTATTATCTACAGTGCTGATAACTCGGAAACCCTTAAATCTAAAGTGTAGAACGACATGATCCACATATTGGACTGGCTCGGTCATAGACCAATGATAATAAATGTTGAAATAACTGTTTTCGTCCCCTTCACTAGTTATGCCAACAACCTACCAAATTATAATAGCATAGTAGTAAATCACAACGGAAAAACTCTGAAACTAGCGGTAGCATATAAAACAAAATATCTGGGAGTCACAATAGATTCTCGCTTGAAGTAGGACGCACATACAAATGAGATAGCAAAGAGTCTGAGATGCATCCTACCTAAATTCTGATATTTACGAACGATACTTGATATACCCCATATGAAAATAATTTATTATGCTCTCGTGGAATCTCGCTTGCGGTATGGGATACTGAGCTGGGGAGGGATTCCTCAAAGTCATTTAAAAAAGGTAGATATATTGCAGAAAAAAATCCTCAAAATTATATATGACAAAAAATCTAGCTATTCTTCGGATCTTATTTTTAGAGGGTCAAATGTTATGGATGTAAGGCAACTTTTCATGCATAGTATACTGACCTATATTTACAGAAACAAAACATTTTTGGAAGTTCCAGAGCTTAGTTATGGAACAAGAAGTAGAACAAATAATATGATGCGTCTCCAAATTGCTAAAAAAACAGCCGGTCAACTTAGTTACACATACCTGGTAGGGAAATGTTTCAACATGTTACCTGAGATATATAAGGTATACATGAAAACAATAAACTCACTTCCAATGATCAAAAATATCTTAAAGAAATACATCAAACAACTTGATAGGAACATTGTTCATAGCATTTTTGAGACAACTTCTAGTTAAAAGATACACCAACCATTTATTCCTTATCAAATTGAGGATAAACCAAGAAGTCCCTTATGAATTGATAATAATTGATAAATGTAAACTTCAAATACAGAAACTTTAAATATACTATATTTATTCCCCCTTTTTTTCACCGATTTCTACTGTTTTTAATCGATTTCGATTAATGATGATTGATTGACTTGCATGTGACTTGTGAAACAACTAGACAAAACTTGTGCCCATGCTCAACCTCGCGGTCTTAATGAGACATCTTGTCTGTTTATTCATAAGTTTATTACAATGTAAACACCACATATGTATTTCTGTGCATTTCTATTTTGATTGATTTATATTTGAATAAACGTTATTATTATTATTATTATCAACACAAAGGAAAAGAAGGTTAGAGAAAGAGAAATTGAAACGGAAAACTTGCCAATGAAAGCGTTAACTTGAAACGCCAAAGACTTGACAAGGTTAAGAGCAGCCGAATCCGACGATCAACGTGAGGCCCGCCTAAGTGCGTCAAGAGAACGTAACTCTCAAATTAGAGCAGCCGAGTCCACCGAACAGCGTAAGGCTCGTTTGAATGCTTTAGGAGTACATAACTCTCAAGTACGAACACAAGAATAATTACAAATTGAAAATTTCTACAAAATATGAATATATTCTGTGATCAGGTGTTCTATAAGGTATGCCGGAGGAGAAACAAGTGAGGATTTTTCCAGCGAGAGATTTACAAACACAAGACGAGATGGACTATACGGAATCATTCAGTCCAGAGCGGTCAGGAGTATTGATTTTGCTATTGTTTTGCTCACGAAGAGTATTCAACAAGAACCCCAAGAACTCGGAACAATGCTCTTGTTGTCCTAACGAGTATCTAAGTCATTATAAGATGAAATTCAAATGAAGAAACATTCTGATAGATCAACTAGGTACTGCAATAAATTTCAAACCCCTTAAATCCTATGTGTGCAAAAATAGTATATTATGCAACGATCATGTAATGATGGTTATTAAGACACGAGCATTAACCGGGATACGAAACGAGCCGAAGGCGAGTTTTGTATGGTATATGCGAGTGTATTAATAACCATTACATGAGAATCTAGGACAAACAAAGGAACAGGATTCTTGATTGAAAAATTATGGGTTTCTATTGGTTGATAATCTGTATCGCTATGAAAAATCTGTATCAAAATGGATATCATTATGAAACGGATTATGGTCATATAAGTGTATTGTTAGAGTACGGGTGTAGAAAAAGTTATTTAAGGTTAAGTTCCACATTTTAAGCATTCACGGCACTTTTATTTAATTACAAACATTATGAATTTTAGTAGGTGTCTACCTAATTACAAAATTTCAATTACAAATTGAAATTATCGCGACAAACTTTTATTATAATTTCAATTCTGTAAAGTCATAAATGAATGTGGTTTATGTGATTTTGAATTTTATTTTGATCTTTTTAGGGCGCTTAAATCAAAGCTTGTTTTAAAATTGTATCATCATTATTTTATTTTCCGAAAAATGTCCTCTGACTTATAACACCAAAAGGATGCTTACTTTTTGCATCTATTTTTTTGAAGGAAAAATGACAATTGAGAAGCCAGATTCGAAGCGTCCATTTCAGGATTCTGGGAATGATTCGACGAACTTCAGTCACATTGCGATGAAATGGAAATTGTGAAATATCAATCATCTTTGAATAACCCAGAAAAATGACTCCCGTATACCAGGTAATATAAATCCGTTCGGCAGAAATGACATTCCTGTTACTTCAGCGTGTGTCCTGCTTTGGATGGCTTCAATGAAACTTCCGAAAGAAACTCATTCGAAAGCTGGCGAAGGTATAGATAGATAAATAGATTGGGAAATACTAGGAGACGAATCGTTAAGTGATCACAAATACATTCTGTTAGAAATCTCAGGTATATAAGAAAATCTCACTACCACAATGATGGCAGGTGAAAAACTTGATCGGCAAAAGCTGAATGACACCTTAGATAACTCTGAGGATAACCCCGAAAGAATTTACGGAAAAATTGAACCAGATTTGCGACAAGGTGATGCCAAAAAAGAAGGGTGGTAGTCTGAAGAAACCAAATTACTGGTGGAACAATGATATTGCAATACTGTCAAATATGGAAGCAATCATGATATAACTCAAATGTATTTAAGCGAATACATGAATTGAAAACAACAAACAAAAACACTCAGTAATCAGAATTCCATCTTTCAATATTCCAAGTTCATAGACATCGAAGTTGATCCGATCACAGGATATAGAATATAAAACAATCTCCAAATACGCAAACTCTGCATAGATTGATTGCTGAGCATTGCTCAGTACAGTAACAGGATGAAAGTTGCAATGTCGGCGCATCACAACGCGCTATTGAATATATTTAATGAATCATTCCCCATGCAAAAAATCAAAGTCAAAAAAAGAAAATCATGGATTACAATAGGACTGAAAATTTCTTCGAAAAACTTACGTACACTGCATAACATACGAAAATTTACTGACAATCTTCACTTCCACGACTTCTCCAATAACTACCGCAGAAAATATAGATCCACTATTGAGAGAGCGAAGGAAATCCATTATGAAAGTAACATGGTCTGCTATCAGTGATATTACGGGAAAATAAAAAAAAACATGTGGGAATATCACTTAGTCCTGATAAAATCAATGATTATTATTGTTCGATAGCAAAAAATCTTAGAGAGAGTATAGTGGTACCTTACGATCCCTCAAAAAATCTTGAAGATGTCAGAATTGAGGATAACCTAACATTGTACGATACAAGTATNGCATAATCAACCAATGACCACTCCCCACACCGTGGGGTAAGTGATCATTGGGTCCGAGAATCATGTGCCCTGAGCAAGCGCAGTGAGCCAAGAATGACAGCCTTCTGCATCTGTGCGGCTAAGATTTCTGCCTTGATGCGGCAAGCCGGTATGATGTTAAGATTCGAGAGTAGAGAGGACATCATTTCACCAAGGACTCCAATAATCAGAACAACCATCTTGACAGAGTGATCTGGATAGAATCTGCGGAGTTCGAAAAGGAAGAGTTGTGATCACCTCGTTCAGTATCGGAAACTATACCGAGTTCATCAGCTGCTCGGGCAGCTGCCCTAAAGAGAAATGCTCCAATTCCTGCTCTCTCATGGTCACGGACCACTCTTAACTCAAAAGTCAACGGTCTCCCTGTTGTTGGGAGAAATACAACCGTGGGACGAACGATTTGGGATGCAATCTCCTATAGAGATGCATAATTTTTCGGGTCTTTACGTCGAGTTGATACAGCTCCTCCCGAGTCCCCTTCACTACTCCAAACGAGTAGAGTAAGATACAATTTTTCCTAAAAATACCTATTTTGAAATGTTTTAAATGAGGGGGAAGTTCATTGTAAACGTTGCATATCTGATACGTAAATGATCGTTTGAAAAATTTCATGGGTGTGTATCGGAGTAGTTAATAATCATTTATGCCTAACATTCAAGTTGTGTACGTCAGCCCGAAAAGTAATTTTATTATATAGATACGTCGAAATTTTATTGTAGATAACCTTAGGATAGAAACACGATGAGTGTAACGACCTTCGGTTATCCATATTGAGCCAACAAGTTTCTGACAGCTTTGATAAGATTCTGTTCCTTCTACGTACCCCATGAATAAGGCGAAAGCAGGAGTTTTGAATCTTTTGGAGTCTTTTCTTGTTCCTAATTGTGAGGCTTGGTCCATAGAGTATATCTGCATGGTTTAAAGATGAAAGAACGAGACTGTCAATTAGAGTAATTTTTGTGTTTTCAGAGAGGAATTTTCGATTTCCGTAAATCAGCTTGAGTGAGAGGTAAACTTTCTGGATTAGTTTCTTCACATGGGAATCGAATCGAAGATCACTGTCTATAGTCACCCCAAGATTTGCTTCCTTCACAATTTCCAATACATTAGAATCTATACTAATATTGAGTTGTTGTTTCACCACATCTCTGTGATTCTTTGGACCAAATATTAGTAATTTCGACTTAGCTGTATCATTAAGCACATATTTTCGGCAAGTGTGTCGAGATCATGACTGATCCGCCTATTGGCGTTATTCACTCTGTGTGGTTCAAAAGAATAATAGAATTGGATGTCATCGGCATAAAGATGTACACTGCAATACTGAAGGCATTTCACTAATTGACTGGTGTATATCGTAAATAGGAGGTGGCCAAGAATTGATCCCTGTGGAACGCCTGTTTTTAAATTCAAAGGCGTGGAATGTACTCCATCAAGAACAACTTCCTAGCGCCTATTGTGTAGATAGTTTCGAAAGGAAAGAACTGAATCATCTGACAAGCCAATGTAGTGTAAGATCGACAACATCTCATGATTGATGGTGTCAAATGCCCTGCTGTTATCTAGAAGAGCCAGGACGGTCATTGATTTCGATCACTCGCATTGAAAATATCATCGGTTACTTTCAGTAGAGCTGTGTAGTACTGTTGGTAGTGATTTTTATTACTATTTAAGTGTGAGCGAAGCTGCTGTTCTGGATGTTAACGAAGTAGATGTTTGAAATGTTCACCGCGAACTTCTTGGCATTATTCTAACCTCAAATAAAACTGCCTCCACACATTATTCAAAATATCAGGCGTGACCGACCTAATCGCAAGCGTTATTCGGTGTTTCAAGTCATTCAAATCTGAATATTTAGTTGTGTACAGATTGGTCTTTAAATATCCCCATAAAAAATCTAATAATGAAAGATCAGGTGATCGCGCTGTACATTCAATCGTTCCTCGCATCCCTATTCACCGATTGAGAAATGTATCGACATATTGCCGGACATTAACTTGGTGATGTAGTGTAGCTCCATCTGCTGAAACCATATCCTATCCACTGGAACTTGAGGGTTTCCTGGATCAGGATATAAATTTGCTAATATTGGAATGGCATCATTTTGAAGTAGTACCAAATGATTATCGCCATTCAAATTGCCCTCAATGAAAAAGAGACCAACGATATGGTTTCCCACAATTCCTGCCCAAACATGAATATTTGGAGGGTATTACGTGTGTTCTTCTCTCATCCAGCCAGGATTTTCCGTTAATCAGTAGCGCAATTTTGCCGATCAATATGACCATCAAGAAAAAAGTAGACTCATCAGAAAACATAACGTCTTCTAATTGGATGATATTGTTATTCAACATGTCCATCATTTGCTCACAAAAATAAGTTCTTCTATCAAAATCATCTTTCACGAGCTCCTGAGCTCATGGAGCTAAGTATCATTTTATAGAAATGCATTTTATTTTCATTTAATTTCTTTACTATCGATGTATGACTAACATTGAATGTAGTGGATGCGGAATAATTGGCGATCGCATTATTGGTCCATTTTTTCTACCAGGTAAGATGACTGGGGATATGTATTTGGAATTATCCAAAAATACCGTTGATCCAACATTAACGGACATAATTGAAAACGATAGCCGATACCTTGAGGATTACCTAACATTCCAACAGGACGGAGCTCCTCCACAGTTTGCTGTAGCGGTTCGTCAGTACCTGATTGAAAGAATTCATAGACAATGGATTGAAAGGGGAGGAAGCACTAAATGGCCCCGCTTCTCTTCCGACTTAACCCCCTTAGATTACTTTTTGTGGGGCCATTTGAAAAGTAAAATATACGCCACTCAGCCAGGTTCGTTAGAAGAGTTACGTGGACGTATTATATCTGAATGTAGTCAAATAACCTTAGACATGTTCCAAAATGTCAGACACCGTTTTTGAGACGAACTTATACTCATGGAATTACCTTTTCAATGCTGTGTCATACTCAGTACTTTTCCTATTCAAATTGTATGAGTAACCAAGGGGTGGGGTTGAGGTTATGACAGAAAGATGTCCCCTTTGAATTTAAAATCGACGTGTTTTTGTATTATTGCCGCAACACATGTGGTTTGAAAAATTCGTTTCTGGTGCCGGGTCGAATCGAACCATAATTACGAATTTCGCCTGCCATCTTGTTTTTTGAATCGACAGCACAATCATAATTTCCGACCCTAAAAATTTCTACTTACTGATTTTGATTTGAATCAGACCATAATTACAAATTTCATCCGCCATTTTAGAGCCACCATATTGTTTTCTTTGCATTGACAAAAAAATCATAATTACCGGCCCTGAAAATTACTACTTATCAATTTTGAATCAAATCGGACCACAATTGCAAATCTTGTCCGCCATCGTGGAGCCGCCATTTTGCTTTTCTTCTTTGAAAAAATTCCATAATGCATTGTCAGCAAATGTCAAATTAGCTGGCAAATGAAGTATAATAATTTGGAATACGGAACAGTTTTCTTACCTCAAGAGGGCGCAAAAATAGAAAGTACGATAGCGAAAATTGACATGGCCGAATTCCTCATGAAATTTCCTTTTCAATAATGTCTCACACTTACTACTGCCCCAGTTGAGGTTATGATAGAAATATTTCCCCCATGGATTGCAAATTGACGTGTTTCTGCATTTTTTCATTCAACATGTGTTTTGAAGATATTCCATCTGTTTCGTTTTCGGTGCCCCACCCTGTATATTTTTTGGATGGCCGGCGTGACTTCAGAGTAGCGAGTCATAAGCACTGGTTTTCTTTGTGAAATTTTTCTTTTGCGATGAGGATATGCTCACACAGATTGTAATTTTGGTATTCAGTTTGTTTCTGTTGAGAGCAAGTTTACCCTCTGAACTCGATAGGTATGTAATTTCAGTATTTAAATCTGGCAAGCGTCCCTTCGTCATTTTGCCTTTTTTCTGGTATGTTGAAATTGGTTGTAATCAAACCTATTTCACAAGGTTTTCCCGTTGGGGCTTGATGGTCTTTACTCACCATAATTTGAGGAGAAATAATTCATTCATGGAGTTTCCTTTTTCGAGTCTGCTTTCAAGAAGTCCAGCACGGGTACCACGAGGTCCTCTTCAACAGCTTCCTATCGTAATTGAACCATATCAGTATTTCCAACCGTAGCAGTATCCCAAACTCCGTAGATGTATCCCAGATCCGATGTATAGTTCTATTGACGTGTTCAGAAGGCATAAAAGAAGGTATAAAATCCTATTATTTTTATTCATCGTCCATGTAATGGACAAAACATATTCGTTCATAATTATTTCGGGTAGTGTCCCAGATTTTGTATATAACTCATTGTATCTTATCATCATTCAACGCCATAAACAAAAATTATTGTAGTAATAAATTATTGTTGTAGATTTTGACTTTCATTTCATAAGGCTCTGTCATTCTCAATATTTTGTTTTCTGGGTTTCATAAAATCAAATTCTAGTGGCGCCTAACATTTTTTTTGTGCTATCAAACGATACTTACTTTAGACTTGAACCCATGCCCAATGCCGCCAGACGAAGAGCTGCCGTTCGCTGTGTGTATATATAAATAAAATTTATGCCACAACAAATACCTTTATATGAATACTGAATTATACAGTAAACACATTTTCCTACTCAGTTTGTATTCCAATCATTTGTCATGGAATTAAATCAGATATCATTCACAGGATTCCTACACAATATACTAAATGAAAGGTAAAAATTTCACTTACATGGAACACTGTCATGCTCACTGGTAGACATTGATGTTTCGCCGTAAGACACTTCCCTTAAAGCTCGTCAGTACCAATCTGGATAACATTATAAAGAAAAACACACGATTCTTTCATAATTCATGATTTTTATGTCACGGAATAAGTTTGATCTGCTTATGTCATCGATGACATCATAATGACATTCATTTACCTATTTCGTTGATGATATGAATGATATCTAATTCAATTCCATAGTGAATGTTTGGAATACAAACTGAGTAGAGAAATATGTTCTCTGAATAATTCAGTGTTCATATGAAAGTAGATGCTTCAGGAGGACTATTTCTTCCAGTTTGTGTCTGAAAGTTACTTATTTGCATGATCTACACATCTATGTGTGAAATCGATTATTCTTTTCTTTTCTTTGGAAGTTTCCCACATTTTTATGTATCAAAACGGAGTAGTAGAATACCAAAAACTTTCTTTCCCAAAAATTACTCACTCCTAAATACACACATCAGAAAAGTCTAGGGATATTTTTATAACATACTGAATATCATAAAAATAAATGCATGAGGTCGTTTAATTTCGATTAAATTGGTACACTCGACCACCCTGTAGATTTCTATGGGTTAAACAAAGCCTGCAACAACGGTAACTAATCNAAAAAAAATTATTGCCATTTTTAAAAATATCCCTAGACTTTTCCGATGTTTGTATATAACCCTTTCAAATTTCTAACTCTAGTTTCTGATATTTCCAATATGAGAAACGCAGTGTGTTGAAATTCATGTAATGTATTTGAAAAAATGTTTGAAACATTATTGGGAAAAATCACTGATAGACGATACTGAATACATTGTGTTACTCTAAAAAAGAACCATAGATTCAGAAAAATATGTAAAAAGTTTTCAGACTGAAAGATGCATGAGAATGCAATTTCACAGAGTTGATGAACAAAACCATATTTGGAAGAGAAATTGCCACACATATTTTATGCCATCTCATGATTGTTTATTCAGCTACGACTGAGACGAATTGAACGTCTCTTGCTTGAGCTGTACAAATCATATATAATCCAGTCATTTAAGTTTAAATTAGGTAAGAATCTCGGAATTCGAGATACCCAGCAGTAAGTCTGTAAATACTTGTATATTGACACCCTAAAAGTTGTCTCAAAACACTGGTAGGGTGTAAGCAACTATTGAATTTCAAAGTCAAAGGTCACAAAAATCGGTTTTTTGCGCTTTTTTTGGAAATATCTCATTTCCTATGCTATTTGTATTTATTATCAATATTGTAGAATACAAAATTCGCTACAAATTATGTTTAAAAAAAAATTTTATACTGTGAACCGTTTTCTTGATAGAGGGCGGAGAGCACGCGGTCACAGCATCACTTCAGGTCAACCGGTGCCTCCGGTCGAAAACGCGCCATATATAGTTGATGAACTATCGATAAATCAATGATTATAAATATTTGCAAACTTATGAGAATTTCAGAAATGGATTTTTCACAGTGAAACGAACAGAAAAATATAATTCAGGTACATGGACAGATATGGTCATCGAACAAAGTCTCATGAAATCCATGAAAACCGAAGGAGGAGTATCTCGTGGTCGAAGTACGAAAGAAAATGTTTTGTGTAAATGGGTATATGTTATGTACGCCACAAATACTATTTGTGAGGAAATGGAGAAATTCTGTAATATCTCCTTGGAGTCGACCGAGCAACACGTAGATTCCAGAGACTCAAGGGTGAAAAAAGACAATGCTGACGTAAATATACTATTTGATTGGTTTAAACTCCATGATCCTTTTCCAAATACTACGCAGTTAATATCGATAGCTTCTGGAATTGTTGGAAATGAGCAAATTAACTGCCACAGAGCTTACGAAATTGGATTAGGGTCTATGAAAGAAGATCACCGACTTATCATTTAATGAAATAAAGTTTAAACGCTCCGAAAAAGTAATGCCGCTTTCCAGTGTTAAAAAATCTGTAAAAATAAATGATTGTAAAGTTGCAGTGGATTCGGTTGATTGAGATCTGTAAA